>CAUYON010064147.1:0-24718 GCA_963573935.1 Arctocebus calabarensis
TGTAGGATAAGGAAATCAGTTTTCTGAAGCTTTAAGCAGGCTGGAATTAAGAAGATTATATTTATTGGGGTTGAATATAAAATGTCATGCTTTGGTTTAGAAGATCAGTCACTAAAGTAAGAGAGTGAGGGGTGAGGAAGAGAGAAAGAGACAGGGAAGTGTGGTGCCTGGCCAGTGGGACAGGAGAGTTAGTGGACTTGATCCCAGCCTATTTTCCATATCAGGTCACAAAAGGAATACATCAGTTTTAGTCACTACATTTTAAGCATGACAGTGACAAACTAGAACAAAAGAGAGTTTCTAGAATATAGAAAGATCTGGAACTATGTCAGAATATTTAAAGGAATAAGGCTATGTTGCCAGAGAGAAGAGGAGACTAAGGAAAATTGCGGATGTCTTTATTTGTAACTTTAATGTTACAGGAGGCATTAGGCTTGATCTGTATGATAAGAGTCCTGAGAACCCACAGTTGCAGTCCCTGGGCCAGGCTGTGTTCTGCCTATATTCAGCCCCTCTCTATCTTCGCAGTGTTCTTCAGAGGCAGCTACCATTGTTTATTATTTTTATCTTCAGTTGTAGAAAAGGAAGCGCATCTACTTGCATGCCTGGCCTGGAGTCCCACGCAGTTAATAGGTGGTGGAATCAGAACCAAGAGAACCGAAACCAAAGCCATGCTTCTTTTTTATTTTTCATTGAAAATCTTGGCTTCCACTCCACTCTGCCCACACTCCCATGGAGTTCCAGGGGCAGAAATTGAACTTGTGTGTAGATAATACTGTGAGGAGCATTTTGAGTTGTTTCAAGATAGTTCTTTTCTAAAGAACACTTCGATGTATAGTGGTTTGTCTTGTGAGAAAGTGAGTTTCCCAGCACGAGCAGGTTGACGAACCTGTCAAGGGCTGTCCTACTACTAAGGTCTCATCAGAATCTGAGATTTGATGTTCTGTTCATTTTTCTGATTAGACTCTTGCTCCTCTCTTGATAGACGGACTTCTCTGGTTGCACCGCTGACTCATTTACTCACCTACCTGTCTAGCTTCTGCCTCTTTCTTAGTTGCCATTCAAACATAAATACAAGTGTGAACATTTTTCCATTCTTTTGTCTTACTTTTCTCTAAAAGGTAAAATTGTAACCACTATAATTATGGCATCTCCCACCAGGATGAGATTTAGATGCTGATCATCAGGCCCTTGCTTCTCAAGCGGGGGTAGTGAGCAGGTTGCAGGAGTGTGGGAGGTGACCTGCACTGACTTATGTAGTGAGAAAGCAAAGTAGTTTTACTACCGAGGTAACTTCATATTAAAACAAAACATTTTGTTTTGTAAAATGCAAAGTTCTCCTGAATTTTTAAGATAAAATAGGACATTTCAAAGAAACTTCCAGCTTGCAGAGGCTGCTTCAGGCTATGCCCTCACATCCCCCAGGGGGTAGGTACTGTTCATTTTCACTGCTGCCTGGAGAACTTTGGTAGAAAAGTTTTAAAAGCACTTATCCAGTCTAATCCTCACATTTTTTATAATGAAGGACTCTACTGACACTCAGAGGAAATGAATGACTTGTGCCTTCTGGGCCTCAGTTTCCTTCTTCAGTTTTAATTTTTGAACCCCTCCCTTATAGAAAGCATTGTGCTGGGAACTGTAATAAAGTCAAAACAGCAATGTAGTATTTTAAAATATCTTAGCAAAAATGCAGGCATAAAGTGTGCAGATGTGGAAAGAAAACATCAAACACATGGGATAAATACACAAATATCCTGTAAAGCCCAAGCTTTCATCAAGATTTCCTGTTTCTTTCCTGTATAACCCGTTGGAACAAAAAGACAATTTAATTGTCTTTTCACAAACCTCATTCAAGTTGGAAACAAACAACCAACCAGGCATGCTAGGATTTCCTGAACTATGGGTTTTTTTTTTTTTTTTGGCAATCCCATTATATCATTCTTTAATCTTATATTTTACATCTTTTCTCACTAAAAAGCCTTTAAAGAAAAATGTAGTGCAGCAGATAAACAAGTGATCAAATTCTTCAGAAACAATAAACGCGTATTGTCAATGGTTACCAAAAATACTAAAGGGCCAACCTCTTACAAGCTACTGTTATTTGGAACAACCTGTGTTGGTAGCAACAAAGATTATCAAAGATAAAGCAAATTATGCAAGATAAGTGGGAAATTTCAAATTAAGGTCTGTTGGGATATATAAAAATCAGGAGGACATGTGATTCTCAATCCTTTACTTAGTAAATATCCTAGTTGCTAATTATCTATGTACTATAACCTAAGAGCATAAGCTGCTTTTAAATGAGGATATTTAATGTACACTGGAAAAGGAAACAACAGAAAGCAAAAAATAGGGGGCAGAGATTCCCAAGAAGGTGGAGATGTGTGGACAAGAGCCACGTCCGGGGTGGCGGTGTTGGCCTTGGAGAGGAGGGCCAGGCTTTTGCTGCAGCTAGAGAAGAGAAGAGAAGGACAGAGGTACAGAAGTGAGTCGGTCTGAGGTAGGCAGATGAGGACACTCTTATTACTGGAGGATTTTCTCTGTGAGTTGGGAGGGAAAATCATTTGCAGAGACTGGGGAATGACAGGAGAGGTGATGAAAGTGGGAATTGTTTGCTATCATTTTGGTGATTGTAAGATCTAACTAGAAAGCTAGAAAAAAATTCTCTTCAGTAGTGAGTTCCCAGATGAAGTTAATGACCATGAATTTGTGGGTCTCTCTACCATCTCTTCAAAATGGATTTTGTATGTTTTATTGGTTTCTCAATGTGAATTTATGGTACATCTAGGATATTGTTTTCAGTCTCTTTGTCTTATTCTTCTTGCTCAGGGGTGCAAGAAGACTACTTATCATACTCTTTTTAAAAAGTCTTTGTTTGGGCTTCATTGTCCAGTTTATAATAAATAATTTTTGAGTCCCAGCTACATGCACGTCAACCACTTTGCTCCTCAATGGTGATCAAGACAAATGGAAGATTCAGTTTAATGCTGCTTTTTCAGATTTCCTTCAATAACTTCCTAATTTAGGGAATTCAACTATACTACAAATCACAGATTTGTCCTGCAGGCAAGTGCTCCAATGACGCTCCAGAGCCTGGGTTCTTTTGTCTCGGCCACATGTTAATAGCCTAGATTAATTGAATGGGCACTGATAATCAGTGAAGAGCAATTGAAAGGGCCTTCTCTTCCTTTTCCTTTTTTTTTTTGGCCTGAAACTTTTCTCATCTAGGCTAAAACAAGTTGTACCTTCATCTAGAAACTTTACCCCACTTTGCCTAGAGTGGAAATTAAGAGAGCAAAGATGAAGTCAGTTCTTCTCAGTAACCACGGCATAAACTGTTCATGTTTAGTATTAGAGATACTTTATTTAAAATTTTTTCTAGATGATGATATGACTAACTCATCATGTCTTCTCTAAGTAGATGAAAATTGGAAATAATGCTTCTCAAATATTCATTACTTAGCACTTGTTTATTGAGCAATTACTTTATGCTAAACATCTTGCTAGATGCCTAGGATATGACAGTGAACAAAATAGTCTTGACCCTTCTGAGAGAGGAAGGAAACACGCCCGCCTCTCCCACACACGCACCTGCACAAGCACAAGCACAAGCACAAACACACATTGTCTCTTTCCTTTCTAAAATATAATGTGGATTAATGTGAGGCAGTGATAACTGCTATGAAGGAAAATAAAGCAGGCTAAGGTGAGTGCAGCAGCTCCTTTATATATTGGTTGTCATTTTATAAGAAGTGTTAGTGAAGGATTAACAGAAGTGACATTCAAACTAAGACCTGAATGAAGTGAAGGAAGAAACCACAAAAAAACTTGATATAAGGCAAGACCATTCCAGGCAGAGAGAAGAGCAGGTTTAAGAGCTGTGAGGTCATTGGTATGTGGGGCAAGTACTGCAAATTGGGGAGAGAATGGTAGGAGCCAAGGCTAAGGAGAGGCAGGTTTGTCAAGTACTATGGACCATGGTGGAACCATTGGTGTGCGTTTTATAGAGATCGCTGTAGCCTTGTGGAGCATTCATTGTGGAGAAGGCAGGAGAGACAGCAGGGGGGTTAGGCTCGGAGAGTAGCTGGAATGAAGTTGGGCGGGGGGATGACAGCAATGGCAAGTGGTTTGATTTAGGATATCTGGGTCAGATTTTACAGGGAGAACTTGTCAATCTATGTGAAATGGAGTGTGAGGCACAAGGGAACTTGAGCGTGGCGGAGGTTTTCTGGCTGAGCAACACAGCAAAAGGTGGTAACAGACACCCAGATATGAGTAGAAAGAAAAGGAAGGAGGTTCCAGGACTGGGCCCAGGGATGTGCCAACAATTAGAGGCAGGAAAGAGGTGAAGGAAGAAGCAAAAGAGACTGGGAATGAGTAGCCAGTAAGGTAAAGGAAACACTTAGAAGGCGTGATTTCCCATAAGCCATGTGCAGTAAATGTTTCAGGAAGTAGGAAATGAGTAATCATTTTTTTTTTAGGTGTTGCCAAGAGATGAACTCAGATGGGAACTGAGAACTGACCAGTGGATTTGGCAAGAAGGTCTTTAGCCATCTTGACAAGCCCAGCTTTAGTAGAACATGGGAACAAAAGCCTGAATGATACGACAGGAGAGAGAAGGGGATGTGAACAACTATTTGGGGGGAATGTTGGGGGAAGGGAACAGAAAAATGGGTGGTGCCTAAAGGGGTATTTTGGGTCAAGGGAAAGTTTTTTAAAAAGTTAAATACAGTAAAAATGTCTTTGCTTGATGATGAGAATGAGCCAATGTAGAAGGAAATATTGATGATGCAACTGATAGGATAATTGTGAGAGCGCCATGCTTAATTTAATGACAGAGGATGAATCCAGTGCACAGATGGAAGGACTCTTCTTAGCAGCAACGCTTCCATCACTTCAACTGTAGGAAAGGCAGAGACCTTGCAGGTGGACAAGCCAATTTAGTGATGAGGAAGATGAAGCAGCCCTTTCCTATCTATTTCTAATTCTATTTTTTGTTTTTCCTGAATGCCACATTATTCCAGTCAAAATGATGAATAATTAGGAAGCCATTCATGATGGGTGAAGTAAGGAAAGAAAAAAGAAAGTAAAGACATAGCCCTTTGTGTTAGAGGAGTTTATAACCTGGTTGACCTTTTGCCTTTCTACGTGTCTTGCTAACTGGCAAACTCAGCTGATTTTTATATTTTATACTCATTCAACAGCAAAGGTGTACTAGATTAAGACAAATGCACATTTTATCAAGAAATGAATGTGTTTTAGAGAAATAGACCTAAGGTAAAGTAACTTAAATTATATAAAGACATGTTTCCCTCCCCAAATTTAGAACTCCATTTATAAGGGCAAATTTAGAACTCCTTCACCCATCATGAATGGCTTCCTAATTATTCATCATTTTGACTGGAATAATGTGGCATTCAGGAAAAACAAAAAATAGAATTAGAAATAGATAGGAAAGGGCTGCTTCATCTTCCTCATCACCAAATTGGCTTGTCTACCTGCAAGGTCTCTGCCTTTCCTGCGGTTGAAGTGATGGAAGCGTTGCTGCTAAGAAGAGTCCTTCCATCTGTGCACTGGACTCATTCTCTGTCATTAAATTAAGCATGGTGCTCTCACTTAAATTTCTGAGTTTGTATGGCTTGAGTTGACCATTGTTAAACCACAAAAGAAGAAACTTTTTGAAGCATTTAACCATTATATTCAGTCCTTCCTGATTTTCTACTGAGATCTGGCAAATAAAAACACAGAAGTAATAGCTGATTTTTCAAAAAGTTTTCAAAGCTCAGGATAATTTCCACTCATCACCTGTAGGTACTGTGTAAGTATTTTGAAGAGCTAAATGGGAAAGTTAACTGTGGAAGAGAGTACTTGCTTCCAGCACATACGTCATTTAGTAGCAGCTTTCCAACTACTATTGTGCCTCCAGCCTTCAGCTCTTGATGTGTCATAAGTTTGGGAGATTCAGCAGAAAGTTGGTTATTGATGGTTGACTTGAAAAGAAAGAACATGAAGATGCCATATATACTGGCAGGCCCTTGTACCACCTCTACTAGCGATTATCAGAGCAATTAAACTTTTAAATAGGCTCGGCGCCTGTGGCTCAACGGGCTAAGGCGTGAGCCACATACACCTGAGCTGGCGGGTTCAAATCCAGCCCCGGCCCACAAAACAACAATGACAGCTGCAACCAAAAAAAAAAAAAAATGGCCGGGCGTTGTGGCGGGCACCTGTAGTCCCATCTACTTGGGAGGCGGAGGCAGGAGACTCACTTGAGCCCAGGAATTGGAGGTTGCTGTGAGCTGGATAGAGCCAAGTACTCTATCCAGGGTGACAGCTTGGAATTGGAGGTTGCTGTGAGCTGGATAGAGCCAAGTACTCTATCCTGGGTGACAGCTTGACGCTCTGTCTCAAAACAAAACAAAAAAACCTTTTAAATAAAAAGAACTCATATGGCTAAATTGGACTATTGGTTGACAGATTGCATAGATGGGTGTTTTTTTTTTGTAGCAAATATCTAATGCTGGAGCCACATGGCCACCCACAGATGACATGTTCTATTTCTGTTCTTGACACACTATCTGCTTTTTACTAATTTTTTGTGCTTATTTCTATAAGATGTTGTTCAGAAAATCAGATCATATTGTAGTACCTCTTATGCCAAAATGTATTTTTAACTCTAACTCCAAAGTCTCAGAGACATTGCATGTCCTTGAGTTTACCTTTAAGGAGCTCTTTACTTTTCACATAATGGAATATGCGGTACCACATTTTACATTGTAGAAAAATGCAATTAATGATAAAGATTTCAGCATGTTTTAGTAAGAATATAAAATCAGTTTAATGAAACTGTGCAAACTTTTCAGTCTGCTCTGTCCTACTGGAGCCACATTTCTGGAGCTTTCGAAAATGGGGTAATTTATTTTGATATTTTATATGTGCCATTTTGCACATTTTACAGACTTAATGCTGTTAAGTCTCTGTCTCATTAAATGGAAATTACCAGGGCCTGATGTCATTATTTATTGTGTAAATCTTAATGCCATGAGTATAATGAACTATACAAAAGTAGTTCTAAATTTTACAACCAAGAAGCAAAAATTTTCCACTGAGAGCTCTTGAGTAGTGTGTGGGATGATGTGAAAGTGTTACCTGGCAAGCCCTGTAGAAAAATGCCTGTCTATTGATGGCCAGCACATTAAAAGCAAAAAATTCCTTGAAGTATGAGTCTGATAATCAATATAATTTTTCACAGAGTTTGGAGTGTTTGGATGCTCTTTATCTTTCTTTTTAAAAAATACAGCACATTTACAGTGGTTTGTGATTTTACTAGGTTGTGGCCTTCTCTACTTTTTCCCTATTATTGCTGTCATGCTGTAACTGCCTTGGCATAATTCTGAGGAAAGGTCAAAAGTATCAGGAAAGAGAGAATATGAAAGAGGTTTTGTTATTTTAGCCCAGAGAACCTACCCCATAGGAAGTCCTACATGATATTGCCTTCACTAGAGTGCTGAGGGTACAATGATCATAGGGGCACCAGCACCCCTGAGCAGCTTCATGGTGGCTTCCTCTGTATTTCAGGGCAGACAGTAAGAGCTGCTACTATGGAATTGAGCTGCTTCTTTTCGATAGGAAGGTAGAGGCCAAATTGGCAGATCCTTTGTAAGACACTCATGTCAGGTGGAAAGGAGAAACTGCTGTAATGGGCAGCAAGGCTATACTGGCCATCAAAGTGTCTTGCCTTGAAGGTTATCTGTGGTATAGAGAGCCTGGTTTTGTGAGGGATATGATGGCCCATGAGAATATTACTTGGATTGTATAACATCAGGAAGTCTAGAACTGGTGACTAGACATTAGACAGTTTGTCACTTCAGTGGAAAATCATGATCCTCTGCTAAGTTTTCAGATCTAATTAATTTCATAGATTCAGAGCACAGTTGTTAAAGGGATGCCACATCTTTGTTTCAGACTCTTGCAACACCACTATAAACAAATATACCAACAGAAGTTATTGCTGTTTGACAAGGTAATTTACTATACATGAAGAAGAAAGCAAAAATTCTAACCCAAATAGTGTCTTTTGAAATGAGTGACATTAATCTTAGGTGAGCATTATTCTAGAAACATCTGAGAGATAGATAAATCAAAGGATAAATAGATATGTAGGAAAAATGTAGAAATGTAGAAATTATATTTCTACATATAATCATGCTATATTTTCCATGTTTATTAAAATATTAAATTTAATTTTATGCAAAGTTAGTTTAAGAGAAAAGGGAAACTGAAAGATTCTAAACTTTAGAAATATATTTTTCACCATTTAAGAAATGATTTCTTAGAAGGTTAAGAAGTAAAGATTAAGGAGATCAGAGGCTTTTCTACTAGGATTCTGGGCTGTTTCTCTTCTTTTTCTCTCTCCCAGATTTTCTAATGGCAGAAGCCCAAAGTTGACTTCAAGATGGTAAACTAGGCTCAGCACCTGTAGCACTGTGGTTACAGCACCAGCCACATGCACTGAGGCCGGTGGGTTTGAGCCTGGCCCAGGTCAGCTACACCACAATGACAATTGCAACAAGAAAATAGCTGGGCATTGTGGTGGGTGCCTGTTGACCCAGCTACTTGGGAGGCTGAGGCAAGAGAATCAAGAATCATTGTAGCCCAAGAGTTTGAGGCTGCTGTGAGCTGTGACATCATAGCATTCTGCCGAGAGTGACATAGTAAGACTCTGTCTCAAAAAAAGATGGCAGACTAGAGCCATTTCCTCACCAGCTACTCTCTGCCACTCTAACAGCCAAGCACATAGACAAGGAAAATTAAGGAGAAGGAGGGAGCAAGAGGAGAAAATAAGGGGAGGAAGTGAGAAAGAAGAAAATATACATGGAGGAACCAACAAAAAATCCTGGCAACATGAAAAACCAGAGCAGGTCAATCCCCCCAAGGGATTACAAGGCAACTACCAAAGAATATCCCACCTATAAAGAAATTATAAAAATGACAGAAAGGGAATTTAGAGCATGGATAGCAAAAACAATAAAGGAAATTGAAGGAAAAGTGGAAAACCACCAAAAGGAAATATAAAAATTGATGCAAGAAATGAATATAAGACATGATGAAATTAGAAAGGATATATTGGAGCTTAAAGAGTTGATGGAGTCATTCAGAGAACTTAAAGATGTATCTACTTAAAGTAGAAAGTATCAGTAACAAATTAAACCATGGAGAAGAAAGAATCTCGGAGCTACATGATAAGCTTTAGAGCTAACTCAGGCATTTTAAAAGGCAGAAAAGAAGAGAGTCAACACAAAGCAGTCTCTTAGAGAATTATGAGACTTCACCAAGTGTACAAACATACAAATTGTAGGTAATTCTGAAGGAAAAGAAGAGTGATCTAAAGGTATGGAAGCCCTACTGGAGGATATCATAACTGAAAATTTCCCAAGCATCACCAAAGATTCTGACACGTTCTGCTTAGTTGGATATTGAACCCTGCTTAGCCTCAAAATACAAAACAGAGCATCTCCTAGACACATTGTATTAAACTGGGCCAAGGTCAAAATGAAAGAGAACATTCTGCACTCAGCTAGGAGTAAGCACCAATTGACCTATTAGGTTCCATGGCAGATGGAAAGCAGAGACTACTGTAAAGGGCAGATCCATCAGGGTGATAGCAGACTTTTAGCTGAAACTATTCAAACCAGAGAGGGTAGACATCTCAAACTTTAACCTTCTTTAACAAAACAATTTTTCAGCCTAAGATTATGTATCCTGCTAAACCAAGTTTCATATTTGATGAAGAAATCAAATCTTTTGCTGACATGCAAACAGTAAGGAAATTTTCCACAAGAAGACCAGTTCTGCGGGAAGCACTGAGACATGTTCTTCTCACTGGCCATCAAAATGGACCACAAGCAAAGTAGGCACCCAGAAACAATAGAACAAAACCTATCCAAAAGGGATAAAACTAAGCAATGGAACTTCACAAAATAAGATGAACAGAACTCCACCATACTTATTAGTTCTCTCAGTAAATATGAGTGGCTTAAATTTCCCACTGAAAAGGTACAGGCTAGCTTATTGGATAAAAGAAGCACAAGCCAACTATATGTTGTCTCTAGGAAACACGTCTAACCTCTAAGGACAAAAAAGCCTCCAGGTGAAAGGTTGGAAAACTATCAGCCAAATGGAAATTGGAAGAAAGGAGGGGAAGCAATTTTATTTGCAAATACAAGTGGATTTAAATCAATAAAAGTAAAAAATGACAAAGATGGACAATGTATACCCATTCAGGGAACCATACAACAAGAAGACTCAACTCTAAATATATATATATATATTTATATATATATATGCTAAATGCTCTCAGATTTATAAAATGAATCCTAGCTGGTCTGAACAATATGATATCTTACAACATAATATCTCGGGACTTCAATACCCTACTGACAGAACTGGACAGATCCTCTAAACGGAAACTAAAGAGAGCATCAAGGAACTTAAATGCAACCCTAGAACAATTAGGCTTAGTAGACATATACAGAACATATCATCCCCAAACTATTGAGTATATATTCTTCTCTCCAGCTCATAGATCATATTCCAAATATATCCTAGGGCACAAACCTCAATAAAATTAAAATAATAGAGTATTTGTATCTTTTCAAACCATAAGGGCATAAAGGAACAACTCAACTTCAGCAAAAATCTCATCCCTGCACAAAGTCATGGAAACTAAACAACCTTATGCTGAATGGTAAAGAGGAAGATAAAGAAGGAAATCATTAGATTTCTTGAACATAATGACAAGGAAGCCACAAGCTATCAAAACCTGTGGGATTCTGCAAAAGCAATTCTAAGAGGAAAATTTATCACAATAGACACCCACATTCAAAAAACAGGAAGAGCACACATAAACAACCTAATGAACCACCTCAAGGAACTAAAAAAGGAAAAGTAATCCAATCCAAAACCTACCCAAAGAAAAGAAATAACCCAAATTAAATCAGAAATAGTGAAGTTGAAAACAAAAGAATCATTCAGAAAGTTAATGAAACAAAAAGTTGATTTTTTTAAAAGATGAAGTCAAAAGCATTTGGCCAGATTAACTATAAGCAGAAATGTAAGCTCTCTAATAACCTCAATCAGAAATAAAAATGGGGAATTAATACCAGATACCACAGAGATGCAAAGATCATCTCTGGTAACTACAAAAAACTCTATGCCTAGAAATCTGAGAATGTGGAGGAAAGGGAATGATACCTGGTATCACACAACCTCCCTAGACTTAACCAGGAAGAAATAGATCTCTTTAACAGAACAACATCAAGTGCTGAAATTGAAGCAACAATAACAAAACCTCCCATTAAAAATGCCCTTGACCGGATGGCTTCATACCAGAATTCTGTCAAACCTTGTACCTATACTACAGAACCTATCCAAAATGTTGAAAAGGAAGGAATCCTCCCCAACCTATTCCATGGAGCAAATATAACCTGTTCTATGAAGCAAACATCACTCTGATACTAAAACCAGGAAAGGACCTAACTAAAAAGGAGAACTATAGACCAATTTCACTAATAAATATTGATGCAGAAATACTCAATAAAATCCTAGCGAATCAAATACAGCTACATGTTAAAAAACTTATACATCATGATCAAGTAGGCTTTATCCCAGGGATACATGGTTGATTTAACATATGCAAATCCATAAATGTAATTCACCACATAAATGGAAGCAGAAACAAAGATCATATGATCCTCTCAATAGATAAAGAAAAAGCATTTGACAAAATTTAGCCTTCTTTTTGATAAGAACACTTAAGAAAATAGACTTAGATGGGACATTTTTGAAACTGAAATTATCTATGACAACTCCACAGCCAATATCATACTGAATAGAGTAAAACTGAAAGCATTTTCACGTATAATGCACATAACCTAATGATCCATCTCAAGGAACTGGAACCAGAGAAGGATGTTCACTATTGCCACTACTATTCAACATAGTGCTAGAAGTTCTGGCCAATGCAGTCAAGCAAGAGAAGGATATTAAAGACATCCAAATGGGGGAAGAGGAGTTCAAACTCTCACTCCTTGCTGATGATATGACCTTATAGTAAGAAAACCTCAGGGACTCAATCAAAACACTCTTAGAAGTGATCAAGAAATATAGTAATGTTTCAGAGTATAAAATCAGTGTCTACAAATCAGTAGCCTTTATATCCACCAATAATAATCAAGCTGAGAAGCAAATCAGGAACACAATCCTCTTCATAGTAGCATCAAAGAAAGTGAAATACCTGGTAATATATCTAACAAAGGTCTACAGAGAATTATGAAAGCCTGAGAAAAGAAATAGCAGAACACCAACAAATGGAAGATCATACCATGCAAGGAATGGCACCATGGCTGGGAAGAATCAACATTGTTAAAATGTCCATACTACCCAAAGCAATCTATAAATTTAATGCAATCCCTATTAAAATACCAACATTATACTTTGAAGAACTCAAAAAAATGTTCTTTGTTTCATATAGAACCAGGAAAAAAATCTGTATTGCTTAGGCAATTCTTTGCAATAAAAACAAATCTGGACTTATCATAGTACTAGACTTCAGGTTGTGCTGCAAGTCCATAGTGATCAAAACAGCATGATACGAGCAAAAAAATAGAGACATAGCTCTTTGGAACAGAATATATAATCCAGGGATGAAAGAGCCTCATCTGATCTTCAAAAAACAAAACAAAAGCATACACTTGGGAAAAGAATCCCTATTCAACAAATAGTGCTGGAAGAACTGAATTACTACAGGTAAAAGACTGAAACTGGACCCACATCTCTCACCTCTTACAAAAATTAACTCACAGTGGGTGAAAGACTTAAATCTAAGGTACAAAATGATAAAAATTCTAGGAGAAAGTATAGGAAAAACTCTTGATCATATTGGCCTAGGGAAACATTTTATGAAGACGACTCCATTGGCAATTGCAGCAACAACAAAAATACATACATGGGATTTAGTTAAGCTAAAAAGCTTCTGTTCACAGCTAAGCACACACCAAATAAAGCAAACAGACAACCTTCAGAATGGGAGAAAATATTTGCATGTTACAAATCTGACAAAGGCTTGATAACAAGAATCTGTGGAGAACTCCAAAAAAAAAAAAGAGCAAACAATTTCATTTTATTACTGGGCAAGAGATATGTACAGAGCCTTCTCTGAAAAAGACAGACAAATGGCCAAAAAACACATGAAAAAATGCTCATTGTCCCTAGTTATCAAAGAAATGCAAATCAAAACCGTCTTAAGATATCACCTAACCCCAGTGAGTATAGCCCACATCACCCAGTCTCTAAGCTGCAGAAGATACTGGTGAAGGTGTGGAGAAAAGGGAACATGTTTATAATGTTGGTGAGATTTCAAACTAATGCAGCCTCTTTGGAAAGAAGTATGGAGAATCCTCAAACAACTAAAAGTAGATCTTCCATTTGATCCTGCAATCCCATTACAATGTATCTACCCAGAAGATAAAAATCACTCACCTACATGGAAAGACTAGGGACCCTAAAAATTTTGAATTTTGACACAGATTCACTTTGATAATGGCCTCTTTGGTTATGAATATCATCATCAAGATATTCCCAGAACATTAGTTTTTCCTCTGGACTCTACCATTTACCTGCAGAAGACACCCCTGCAAAAAAATGCTGACAGTGAGGAAAATTAGGCAAAAACCAGAAAGGGCTTATAACATCTAGAAGTTAGCTGTGTTGGACAGAGCAGATGAGCCTGAGCTATTTCCCTTTAAAAGGCTTCAGCAACCTTGAGATTTGTTCGTTGAGTAGATCACTGGATAACAGGTCCTGGCAGAAAAACATAGTAATAATAATTTGTGAACATTTGTCTTTAGGCTTGAAATTCCATTATCACTATTTTATTTTGTTACTGATTTTTAAAAATAAATGAACTAAAATTTAAACATGGCATCAGTTTATAAGAACACTGCAAATGACTCAGTTTAGAATGTTACTATGGAAATGCATTATCGCGAGAGCTCACAATGAGGCAGCATCATCACTAATGATTGCACAGCTAGTTCTAGTGATGTGTCTTTTTTTGGGAGAAAATTCTGTAATTCTTTTGCCCCAGTTATAGATCATTGGTTACTTTTCTCTAAAATATTGTAAGATATTTTGCCTTCTGTCAATGTTAAGTCTACCAACTTTTCTGAGGCTTTCAAAAAGATCTCAGTAGAACTGTCTACCTCTTACTTTCCTTCAGTGTATTACATACTTAAATGATTTTGATTAAAGTTTATAATTTTATTATAATGATATTCTTGATAATATAACACTGAATAGAAATAATAAAGCGTCAGAACTAAAAATATTCTAACTTAATAATTCAATCACTTGGCTTCCTGAAAAAAAAAATGCCATAATAGCAATAAAGTTTTAAATTTTCTCTTTTGTTGGGCTTAACATTGTAGTTGTGTGAAACACAGAATAAAATATACACATTTATTTTAAATTATCAAGAGGACCTTTTCTAACCAATTTGTGTAGTATATATCAGGAGAACATTTTTATACTATTTTTTTCTGTATATTGCCAACAGTAGAATAACATGGGGGAAAAACCCTAAATTTCAAATAAATATAAATTTACTATATACTTGTCCTCAAATGCAAAATACGTTTTCCTTATTGTTTATACATTATTTTGTTCTGATAAGTGTACATGTTTAAGAGTTAGCATACTTTTCTTTTTTCTAAATAGCATAATGTATTTATGAATGGTTAAAAATTTATTCTTGGTTTTTAAACTCTCCATGAAAAATCACAATAAGAAAACATTTGAAACCTAGGTGTTAAAGCAAATTTAATTTGTGTTTCGATTCTTGATTTGCAATTAGGAGGTAAGCATTGCAAATTTAAATAGAAAATAACTTCTGAAATTTAGTGCAGTGTGCAGGCCTGGAGAAATGAATGCTATAGCTTTAAGATAAGGTAGTCTGGTGATTCATTGCACGAAACAAGATCGATTTGGAGCAGGCTCCTACTGTTAGCTTTTTTGAAGATGGATTCTCACGCCGAAAATAACAGAACATTTTCTAGATAACTGCAATTTTTTCCCCCTGAAATCCACCAAAACTGAAGAAAAATCCAAGTGACTGTTCCTAGCAGCTGTGTGGCCTGGAGTTCACTGGGGAAGCTGGCTTCCTGCAGTCCCCTATTCATCACCTGCTTCAAAGACAGCCTGGCTGGCTATAGTTTGCAGGCCAGGTAGGGTGCCATTGTGCACAGTCTGGGAGGATTAGTATCAAAGCTGCGGCTACCAGGCCCTTGGTCTCGGGCTGCCATTCAGTCTAGCAGGGAGAGGCTAAGACTGCCAAGGTCACAGTCTCCAGTGTGGAGTGGACTGGGAAAGGATCCTGAGAATAGAATGCTCTTTATGAAATCATGGCGCAAGCTTGCAGCACAGCAGGTGCCCTTCTGGAACACATAACATCTGTTTATGTTGGTATACCGTAGCTGACAACGAGATAATAGAGCTTTGAAATTTATCATTTTATTTTTTAAAAGACAACTGTATATATAATAATCCAGATACGTTTTTATCTCCATTCTTTTATTTGAAAATCATAAAGAAAACTGACCGATTTAAGTGCTGCTTTTTACATGTATATATTTAAGCAAAAAGCAAAGCGTACTGACTATTAACCATTTGCAACCATTGCTGATAAGTAATACCCGAATTCTTGGGGAGGAAATACCTAGCATTGAACATAATTTTTTTTTAATGTTCAGACATTTGTGTCAACAGATTGCAGAAGGATTTACTGAATATACCCAACTATTTTGAATATGAGGAGGTTTGAATATCCCCCCCCCCATACGTGTATTTCAAGGGTGAGGTAATAATGACGCAAAAATAAGATTTTCAACTTGGGGAAATTAGAGAAAAATTAAGCTGTACATGAGTTGTCATGACGACAAGGATGTTCTGTTGATGAACTGTCCTCCTCATTGTCCAATCAGATAGTAGAGCTGAAGCTGGAGCATGAACAGGAGAAGACGCACCTATTACAGCAGCATAACGCAGAGAAGGATAGCCTAGTCCGAGACCATGAACGGGAAATTGAAAACCTGGAAAAACAGCTTCGCGCTGCCAATATGGAGCACGAAAATCAAATTCAGGAGTTCAAGAAACGTGATGCACAGGTAATTATCAATAATATTTGATATAATGGGTGTCTGTTTTTAAAAAGTCATCAGCGTTTAATGTTTTCTTATTCTTGTTGATGCACGCTGTTTGATCATTTGCAAAACTGACATATAAATGTGATTTTTATTGTTGTTCTCACTCCACCCCCCCCGTTTGGGGGATGAATAAGGCTTTAACTACAGAAACCACAGGTAGCCAGATTAAAAATCCCATGGCGCGTTATAACTTGGCCCCTTTTTTATAATCTTGTCTCAGTTCCTTTCATGATGGATTTTGTTAAGGTATCTGCCCCTTACCCCTCCCCTCAGCCCTAGCAAATCCCTAAGAAATGTATCAGGCT
This sequence comes from Arctocebus calabarensis, assembly GCA_963573935.1. Classification (NCBI taxonomy): domain Eukaryota; kingdom Metazoa; phylum Chordata; class Mammalia; order Primates; family Lorisidae; genus Arctocebus; species Arctocebus calabarensis. The sequence goes on from CAUYON010064147.1 coordinate 16,565, forward strand.
CACTCCTTGCTTTTTGTTTTAATCTCTATAGGTAATCAAGCAGTTGTTTTAATATTTGCTTTTCCTTAGACTCTATATTTGATTAGATCACTCAGATGGTAATTGATAAAATGACTCCAGAGAAAGACTATTTCCCATCAGGTCTGTTGCTTTTCCTTACATACACATGCCTCCTAACCTCCATCTCTGTAGTCCCTGTTGGAAGCCATTTGGCAGAATAAACCCCAGCTGTGGTAGCATTTGACTCCTCAAACTTGTGGATGAAATGTGCACTGTCAGCATGGAAAATTATCTTTATAAATTTCAGATGAAAAAAAAAAATCTTATTGGGTGTGTATCTTTGTGGTACAATGCATTCTTTAGGGTATATATAATTAAGGGCCTTTAATGTATCCTCTTGAGGAGATTGCTGTGAAATTGTATTAAAGAAAAATTTGAGAGCAATTGATAAAAAATAAGAAGATAATATTCTTTTCTAATAAAACCACATCTTATACTAAGTCTCAATGCCTCTTTTCCTATTGAAATCTAACCATACTGACCACACCACACATAAGCTTCTTCCCCTACAAAGCCTTCCTCCCAAAATAATATAATTGCCAAACAATAAAATAAACCTTCTGTTGTACTATGTGTTTAAACAATTTTAAAATTATCTAAACATAAAAATGCTACTATTTGAATAAGATGTTAATTTTTTGAGTGGAGAGCGAGAGGCGGTAAGGCAAAGAATAGGAGCGATTGGTTATTTTTCATTTGACCTTGATTTGTCTTCTGTTTTAGGAGAATAACTAATGCAGTATGAATGTACTCAGCACAGGTTTTTTTTTGTCCTTAATATACATTTATAGGAAAATTATTTTCAATTTGTCCTGTGGTGATTTGCTAATTAAAAAGGAAATCATTGTAGTAGCCATAGTTTAGAATAATCAGTTGGTTTCTGTTAAATCAATGTATGTTGTACTTTTGCCATCAACCTCATTAGAGCTTTTATAAAATATACTGGCCTTTTGATTTTTAGCCATGTAATTTATTAAGAATATTTTCAAATTGATATTCTTCTTTATACATGATTTCAAACCTCACCATTGTTCCCATGGTAAGGGATATGGGTTCTGAGTCAGTGTAGGATTTGTCTGCATAGTAGAATTGAATGACAGAATATAATAAAATACATTAATTTACATGACTTTCTATTATTTTGGTGCTGTTGTGGGAGGCTGGCACAAGTGGAGGCGGAATTTAGAGGAGACCTTTGTGATTTTGCCTATCTCGTATCTGCCAAATGGGGTGCGGTTCATCCAATCATAACAAAAGGGAAATTTTAGAACTGTTACATGTAATAAATCCACAGGGATGGTATTCTTGGGTTATTAACTGAATTTCTCCTTATTGAAACAGTAAATGTGAGGACTCTATGACTTCTTCAAATGCTGTAGTTTAGGATTATATTTTTCATCTTTTGTGTATTTCTTGGAACATTTCCACTTTGGAATTGCTGTCATGGGAATGCCAGTAAGCAATGAAAACTTAGTGTGAATGCATTCTTGGTCAAAGCAAAATAATTTTGCATATGTTGTCTGTGGTTGTTTTTAGAGAATATAGTTTTTAAAAACTTTTATCAATAAGTTGTATTTTTAAAAACCTTATGTATGCTGAAATGCTGATAATTTGTATTTATGTTTGATTATTCATTGAGGGTATTAATTCAAAGTTTCTTCAGGTAAGTCCTAAATTTTCAAAATATATCTATTCATGATTATGGTCTAAATAATTTAATGTATAATACCTTTTAAGTTCTGAATTCTACTTACAAATTTCAAAAAAACAAAATGGGCATATCATTTTTAATAAGGAAGATCTTTTTCAAGTCATTGTGTTATAGTTTAGTGCAAAATATATATATATTTTAAATATTAGATTGGATAATTTTTTTAGTTCCAGAGAGATTTGATTTGCAGTTAATGTTGGACTCTTCCAATGTAGCAATGGAGGCCATTTTGTAGAAAGGAATATCTGAAATGCTTAATCAAAAGAGGGCCAATGAAATGTCTATTTTGGATAGTATGGCTTTGTTTGCTGCCACCCTTCCATCAGATTCTTAAACAAGGACAGTCTCCTAAAAATCTCTTTTTGGCTTCTTCCAAATATGTTAGTACATTCTATGCTGATAAAAAAATCATTATATATTTACCTACCTCAAGATGAACCATACCAGTTAGGAACTACCTTTTAGTTATTCTAATAATTGCTGTTTTATGGAATAATGATAAGATGTGGAAATTCAACTAAGAATAATTAACCATTTTTGTTCATTTTATTTGGTGCAGTTAGCTAATTATTCTATGTGTATATTACATTTTTGTCATAATGCTTTGATTTTCAATGGCAAGATATATTATATTATGATTCTTAATATTTGCTAAGTGCACATTAAACATTACCACTTTCATATAAGATGGTCGGTCTGGTATCTACCTGAAGACATGTGTTTAAGAAAAAGCATCATCTAGATCAGTAAAAATCAAGACACACAGAAGTTCATAGCCTCACTGTCAAATATTCTCACTTACTAGGTCTCTCATATTGAAATTATCTTAGAAAATAATTATTGAATTGATCATATTTCTAATATTAGTTTATAATCTTAGAAAATGTCTTATAACATGAACGTTCTACATGTAATTTTTGCTTTCCTTTTGAAACATAAAATAATGAAAGAATTTCTGTAGTTCATCCTATTGAATTAAAAGGAAAATAAACCATAAGTTTACTTGTTTTTTTAGGGCTCTTAACCATTTAGAGATTGGTTGATAATTTATGTTTGCTGCCGAAGTAGGTGGTATGTGTGAATACTGTAGAGACTGTTACATACAACCTTTGTAGTCCACCTTAGAGGTGGTGTCACTATCTTAGGACAACCATGTGACCTGTTGCAGTACAGATAGAAACCTACTTAAAAGGTACAATGAACACTGTTTGGGTAATGGGCGCACTTATACCCTTGTTTTAAGCATTATAAAAGCTATCCATGTAACAAAGACATTTGTACCCCATTAATATTTTAAAATAGAAAAAATAATGAAAAAAGGAGTTAGGCTAGCCAGCAGCCACTGGGAAATATCATCATTATTATGCAAATTAAATAGTGTTCATGGAGAGAAATATAGGTAATATCTGAAAATATATTAAATTTAGCATTTGTATATAGTACAGAGAACATAATGGATAACACTGTCATCTAAATGACTTTCTTGGTTCTCTAAACTAAGAACCGTAAGCCTAAGATGAATAATTTTTGCATAATAGACAAATTAATTTTGCTGTATTGATTCACATTAAGAGCTGAACCTATCACTGATTCTAACTACTACTTAAGAAAAAGTTTTCCTAAACAGATATTTAGAAGAAAATTTTAATTTAAAAAATTATACATCAATGTCTTATTTTACATTCATTTGCAAATATGGGCACAAGATAAAAAATCCCCTTTTACTACTCAGGAGGCTGAGGCAAGAGAATCGTCTAAGTCCAGGAGTTGGAGGTTGCTGTGAGCTGTGTGATGCCACGGCACTCTACTGAGGGGGTAAAGTAAGACTCTATCTCTACAAAAAAAAAAAAAATCCCCATTTATAGCCTCAGCATGTTCTTGCACATAGTGGCTTAAGCATTGACTATCATTCTTCAAAGATAACTCACTCCAAGGGTAAATGTATATGTATACTCTGAACATTACTGTTATACCTATATCCATTGTCTTTGGATTTTGGTAGCATTTTTCTATTGAAAACATTTAATTTCTTATATGCCTGTTACTTTCAAAAAGGATTTTAGGCAGCATTTTTTAACAAACACCTACTTAATAACTGAAAATAATAACTAAGCAATAGGTGATATTTATCACATTAGAAAATCTATACTGAAAAAAAGTTTTGAGGTTAAGTGCAAGTTTCAGCTCTGCGTTTGCCTAGAAGCCACAGCAAAGAGGGAAACATGATGGATTATTTAATTCTAATTATGCAATGAAAGAAATCATAGCAGATTTTTTTTTTAAGCTCTCAGTTCTCAGAGAAATATATACCATAGGACATTGACCAATGTAACTGATGATATTCTCTGTAAGCTAAAAGATTTGGAAATTAAATTCGGTGAGAAAACCTTAGTTCTTTAAATACTTTTTAATAGGGTATAATTACCATATTTCATTTTAATGTTCAGAATTCCATTTCAATTTATTGATTATATTTTCAAACCAAGAAATAAAGCTGCTTTGAGAAATCCAATTTCATGCATATTGTGAATCATAAGAAAGTATATTTTAAGTCATAGGCCTAGAAAATTCTAGTATAGTCATTTTATCACTGTGCCAGGAACCCTTATAAAATGTCTTCAGGAAGTAAAAATTAGAAACATGGCTGAGTTTCGAAATACCTTAGATGGCAATGACTAATGTTGAATTCCAAGGGTGTTCATCTCTTTCTTATATCAGATTCTCCTGTCCTCTGAATTTTTACTATGAAAAACAATAAAAAGAAGTAATAAAATCAAGTAGTAATTCATTTCAGGAATAAAAGATATTTGTACCTTTACTAAAATGGTTTGTATCCTACCTGTATAACCAAAATAGTATTTCATCATCAATGTTCTTCATTAACATCATTTTCTTGGTTCTGAAGTAGTATATATTTTTGTTTCTTTGGGTCAAATTGGCCTAATTGCTTGGAAAAACCAAACTATGTAAATTGCATTTTTCCCTCAACCTAAGAGGCTATTGCTGTTGATGTAACCCTGATTTTGTTCTTCTCTTCTCCCCAGTGACACACACAGTCACATCAGAGTGGTTGCCCGGTCTTCTGGCTATGTACACATTATACTTTGATACTTACCTCCTGATGGACCGAGTTATTTGTATCAGAGGGAAAGTAGAGTGGAATTAAGTGTATTTTAAGTATTAAGTGGGTTTTACTACAATGTATAAGTGTAAAGTCAGGCATTGGAAGAGTGCTAGGAAAAGTTTTTCTCATTTCACTTTTATTTTACAGAAAGGAAATTAGACATTTTGGTGGACTTTTGGTAAAACCTAACCTAACCATAGTTCTCAATTGATTTTCTTTAGATGAAGTTTTGTTGCAGTGATTCTCAACCTGTGGGTGGCGACCCACAGGAACTGTATTAAAGGGTCATGGCATTAGGAAGGTTGAGAACCACTGTTTCATAGTATTATCTAAGTGTTGCATTTCATTTATCCCAGGAACAACTTCCTGTGTACATTAAATATTAATAGAGGTTTTCCTAACTAGACCATTTTAAAAAGCCTGTGGGGAAAAACTGTGTTTTTCTGACACCAAAAGCATAGGTCATATAGAATTTTCCAAATAGAGGGGGCAAAAATCTTTATATTTTGACATGAATGCCCTGATGCTAAGATCTTGCTTCATTAGTATTCAATAGAGGTGTGTCTAATAGTATTACATATAAATTTAATAATATATTTGTATTCTTTACATGTAATTATATAAAAAGTGAGAATACTGTATTATGTACTTAATTACAAGAAAATATAGGAAAATGCCATTTCAAGTAAAGCTTATGCTTGTTGTAGCTCACCAGCTTTTTTTCCCATTATAATTCTAAAATTCTATAATTATTTTTATTTTACAAATTATTTTTATTTACAAATGTAATATATATACCTGTAATTAAACTATTCTAAATAATTCAACTTTATCCTCAACATGGAGAAAATTATATTAAGTTTAAAAATAAAAATAATGGCTGAGACAAGAAAATGGATTTCTCTAAGAATGATACATTTGTAGAAGATGTATCTTTAGTTGTATGCATATTTTTTTTAAATGTGGCAGTTACCATGGAAACTACATTCAATCATATTTGTACTTTTAGATAAGGAATATTCCTTTTAAAGGCAAACTTCCCAATAATAACATATAAGATATTTCCTTTGAATTGGCAGCTTTATATCAACTAATGATGATTGCTTAAAAATCTATCTTTTGTTCTCATTATACTTAATAGGGATTTCTGTAGAAAAATTAAAATTGTTCTTAAAGAAAAGGTAATGAAATGCAGGGTATATTTTAAATAGGTACACAGTTATGATTTAATATAAATAAATAAAAATAAATAGGTAGCAAGATGTGACCATTCTGTAGTGATGAAAATTGGGAAGATTGAAGGAACCATAAGTCATTCATTGTATACAGCATGTTCTTCCAAACATGAAGTTTTTAGTAATATTGGGTGTCTACATCTCTATCAATAATATAGTCAGATTAAGTAATCTAGAAATGACGACATCTAATTATTTTCCATTTAAAGTTAAGTAACCTGTGATTCAAGGGCACAATATTACCCAAGGTCACAGAACTAACAAACCAAGGATTCTTAATCTTAATTCAATGCTCTTTTTATCACAGCCTCGTCAGAGAAAGATTTTTAGATTTTTGGAGAGACTTGGACATAGCAAAAAAGGGAACAGGATTGTATGTGAATCTTTGCTAAGCAGGGGAGGGAGACACTGGTGCTCTTTGTTCCCCACACTGAGATTCTCATAGCAATTTGCATTTCTTTCAGTGATTTGCCATACTCGATGTTGCTACAAAGTTATAATTAAATAATGCTGCTTCATTTCCACTGTTTGTATGTAATGCCTCCTAGGACAGCACTGAATTTTTATGTTTGTGTGTGTTCAACTGCAGCAGGAACAATTAATACTGTGTACTTCCTAAGTGCCAAGTTTGCTGCTAGGTCCTTTGCATTACATTATCTCATGAGATCCTTCCATACCTTGTGAGGATGAAGTTTCCCATCTGGAAACTCTGTTTTAACCTTCTCGTTTCAGGAAGCATTAAATAAATTGTCCAAGGTTTTATAATTAGTAGTTAGTATATACTGGGACTCATGGCAGTCCCCTGTCCCATATGCCTGAGTATGTCTGAGCATGTTGTCTTAGAATTTTATTTATTCTACATAAGTCAATTATATTTTCAATTTTGGATTGTCAATACATTGCTGGATTTTAAATATTGATACTCATAAACCAGACTACGTAAATGCAAATCAAGTTTCAGCCACAAGTTTCATTTGTTTTCTCCAAAGCCACAAGCCATGACTTTGTCTTTATTTCGAGATAAATTAAACTCTGAAGAGATATGTATTTCTTAATGTTATCTTTGGAATATAGTGCATTTAATCAATTTTCAGAATTTGTAGAATGGAAAAATGAATATGTTTTTAAAATGGGCTCACTTTGGGTTTTCACATTATTACTGAAATAAGAAAGTATGCCCCAGGTAAGGATCCACAAAGCTTCTAGGTCACTGGGGCTGACCAAACGGTACAAAAGCTGCATAAGAATTAGCCTTTAATACTGGTGAAGTGTAGTTTGTTGTGATCGTGATAGGCAGATGTTTGCTATACTCACATGCTGATTTGGAATATTATATATGATCCATTCATTTTATGGAATGCATTTTTAAATCTCAAAGAGTTCAATGTTGCTATTTTTTTTTTCCATAAGGTAAACTTAAATAAGGATCCTATTGAATAATGAAAGCTAGTCAAAACCTTTTAGAAATGAGGTCAAAGACGGTTACATTCAAACCTGGAGAGTTTTTCTTTCTTTTTTTTTTTCAAATTTTTTTTATCTTTGTTTTTTGTTTTTATTCAATGAATTTATTATTGCATGATTCTCATGCTTGGTAAAGATAGTTGAGGTTCCCAGAAATATGACTTCTTTTACTTCTTTTAAGTAAAAGAAGTTAAATATTAAATGGCAGATATTTTTGGAAGGGGGGCATATCATAGGTATAATTTTATGATTTGATGATTTTCTATCCTTTCTCAGTGTTTTTTTTTTCTTTTTTTTTAATTAAATCTTGGTTGTGTACATAAATGCAATCATGGGGTACAAAGTGCAAATTTGAAATACTTTCATCGAACTGATTGACATAGCTTTCATGGCATTTTCTTCATTATTGTGTGCAGACAGTAATATTCTACATTTAGTAAGTTTCACCTGTACCCTTCTAAGATGCACTGTAAGTGTGGACACACTAATAACTCTCCCTCTGCTGATCCTCCCCTATCCCCTCCCCTCTACTCCCTTGCACCTTTCCCATATTCTTGTGCTGT
>CAUYON010064150.1:0-17886 GCA_963573935.1 Arctocebus calabarensis
AAAGACCCAACTAAAAAGGAGAATTTCAGACCAATTTCACTCATGAATATAGATGCAAAAATTCTCAACAAAATCCTAGCCAATAGATTACAGCTTATCATTAAAAAAGTCATACATCATGATCAAGTAGGTTTCATACCAGGGATGCAAGGCTGGTTTAACACACACAAGTCCATAAACGTTATCCAACATATTAACAAAAACAAAAGCAAAGATCATATGATCCTTTCAATAGATGCAGAAAAAGCATTCGATAAAATCCAGCATCCTTTTCTAATTAGAACACTGAAGAGTATAGGCATATGTGGCACATTTCTGAAACTGATCAAAGCCATCTATGCTACTGGTTTTTTTAAGAGCAGTGAGCTTCAACTTTCAGGTCTTCCTACACTGATTGAGGTCTATTGTTTTGTTCCTTGTATTGTAGGACATTTCCTATAGGGTAGGTCTTATAGTGACATATTTCCTTAGTGTTCATTCACTTGTCTGGGAAAGCATTTCTCCATCATTTATGAAATTCACTTTTACAAGATATAAAATTTTTGGCAATTAGCCCTGTTTAAGAGGACTGAAAATGAGACTCCAGACCCATCGCTTTTGTAAAACCTCTGAGAGACTGAGAAGTCTGCTATTAGCCTGATGAGTTTTCCTTTGTAGGTTAGATTCCTTTGTAGATTTCATTTTGTAGCTTATACAATTTTCTCTTTCACTTTGACTTTGGCCAGGTTGTCTGAGAGATGCTTTAATTGCTACGAATCTTCCAGGTGTTCAATGACCTGGGATATCTAAATCTCTGGCAATATGAGGGGAGTTTACCTCAATAATTCTCTTAAATAGGTTTTCTACCCTTTTGGTCTTTTCTTCTTTTCTCTCAGGTATATTTACAATTCATATATTCATTCATTTCACATAATCCCATATTTCTCTGAGTGATTGTTCAAATTGTTCATTCTTTATTCTTTTTTCTGCATGTTTGACTGACAGAGCTGGTTTGGAAGTCTTATCTTCAAGCTCTGAGAGTCTTTCTTCTCCTTGGTCTAGCCTGTTGAAGCTTTCTACTGTATCTTTAAATTCCTAAGTGACTCACTTCTTTAAATTATTTTTTATATTTTCTTATGTTTTCTATCTCTCTAGTGACTTTTTGTTTTAATTCATCCATGTCTTGAAATGTGATTTTTTTTTGGGGGGGGGGGGGCTTTTCTATGTTGATTTAAACTTTATAATAAATCCCATTCATCTTATTTGCCATCAATTTTCTAAATTCCACCTCTAACATTTTGACAATTTCCCTGTGATTGGAGTCCATTACTGTGGATCTATTGTGATCCTTTTCGGCTACTAAAAAAAAATCATGAATATAGTAAGAGTGACACAAAAAAGCTTCTTGGCTCTGGGTGGCTAATTAGTAGTCTTAGCTCTCAGGTAACATGCCAAGATACTAAATTATTCATGGATAACTTCCCCAAATTCAAACGCTGAGTGCAAACCCTCAAGGACCCCAGGAAAGCCCACGAGTTGTTCACTGTGCATTTGGATTAATTAACTGAGAATATGCAATCTACATTTGCTGAGGGAAAAAAAGTATTTTGTGAGACAAAAGTTCTACAAGGAATATAATTCATATCCATTCTGTCTTCTAGACCTTTCCACAACCTCCCTCCCTTCCTTACCCAGCCACAAAGGGCAGGTGGTTAGTGCCAGGAGCAACCTGGAGGCTGGAAAAACAAAACAAAAACTAAGCAGTTTATGTATCTTCACAGCAGAGAAATAAAGCAGCTGAGAGGCTGAGACTGAATGAAGGCGCTTCCAGGTAGCATCTCTTCCCCTTCCACCACAGCCCTTTCCTGGTAAGTTTCAGAGTTAGCCAAAGACCGAGGCTTTTCACGAAGAAGGTTTCCAATACCTGAGAATTTAAGCAGTCTCCCCCTGAATGTTCTCTCATTACCGATAGCCATTTCCATGGTCTCTGTTCTATTTACACATCATCACGTTTATTATAATTCAATTCTGACAATAACTACTGTTAAAAGAAAAACTTTAGACACTGCTATTACAATAAAAAATGTAGAGAAATTAAATTTAACTGAGTTTTACAGAGCAAAGGATGATTTATGAATTATTTCACCTCTGTTTTCTGTATGCCATTTGCTTCTTCTATCCATAAATTCTTTCTCACCACCCAGCTGCACTGAAGTTTCTCTGAAGCTACTCTGTTTTAGGAGCCCACCTAATTCCTGAATTGACACATGTAAAAAAGGTAGGTTATAGTCTGTTTTCAAATCCAGTCAGGTTAAAGTGTGCTATATCCTGAGAAATCTTTAGGCTGAACTTAAAAGCTAGAAAGTGGCAGCTTTAGGCTACACTTAGTTGTCATCTACCCAGACAATTAGCATCAGAGGCCACAGGTTTATGAGTAAAGTTCTCCACTTGACTGCCTTTACTTTGAATGTTTCTGAATGACTTGGCTACAAACTCAGGAGTTCTCATGAGTGGCCTGACCCTTTATGTTTGATAATTCACCAGAACAACTCTCAGAACTTAGGGAAGAACTATACTTACAATTTTGTCCCAAATCATAGAAGAGTTCTGAATGCAGAGCTTTCGTGCCCTCTTCCCATGGATTCAAAGCATCACCTTCCTGACACATACATCTATTCACCACCCAGAAAGCTCTGCCAAAGCTCCAGCATCCAGAGTTTTTACTGGGGATTTATTATGTAGCCCCAATTGATTAAATCGTTAGCCATGGGATTGAACCAAATGCAGCCCAGAGTTCCAACTTTGGGTTGGTTTTGTGTTAGATCTTTCTGATGACTGGTCTCCATTCTGAAGCTATTTAAAATCACATCAAGAACCACCTCAATTAGCATAACAAAGATATCCTATCCCTCAGGAAAATGTGAGGGTTTTTGAAACTGTATACCAGAAACCAGGGCAAAGAGCAGACTCTTCAGAATCCCAAGCCTCCATTTTTTACCTACATTATAAAGAACCCTGGATTTATATGATCTTTGATCCCCAGACCTGAATATTCATCTCCCTATCTGACATCACTGTGTTGGAAGGGTTCATGGGCCCTTCAAATCCATTATTATGGACCAAACTGAATAACAGAATTTGTCCCTAGGGTTCAACCAGAGAAAACCACCAGATGTGATAGATAATAAAAGATCTATGATAGGACCTTCACACCATACAGTTGTGGGAAGTTGTGGAACCACCCACATGAGGCTGTTGTCTTTGTACGTGGTGCTGGGGTCTGAAGTCAGCAGGGAAGGATAGAAGGGAGAGAAGTGGAGGAGGGTCAGTGAAACTGAAACACTGAAGATGAGCTGGAACCCATGAGGACTTCGTGGGACCCACATTAGGTTCTCACAGCCTCAACCTTTAATTTTCATGATACAAGAGATCTGCAAGAGAAACTGGCACCCTTTATCATGAGTTTACCTGGAAGCTACAAAAGATCTGGCAGAAGCTGAAAGAGCTGCAAGCCTGGCTGCTGCCCTGCACCCACAAGGAAGCCTGTAGGTAAGCCCAACGTGTGTAAGCTAAAGCAGACACTAGTGTCTGCCCCAGTCTTCTAGCATAAAAAGAAGATGGCTGCGGCTTCACTTCAGCTTTCCGAATCTCATGCAAAATGGTGACTTCTGCTAATTTGGAACCATTCAGACAGGGGATTCTGAAAAATGTGGCTCTAGTTTAGAATTGATACAACCCTCAAGCCCCCCAAAACTATTCCCTCTGCCAATCTTCTCTGTTTCACCATCCTCAGTCTACCTAGATTTTTAAGTCATGAATACATGGGAGTCATTCTGAACCTCGCCCTCTTCCACATGATCTAATCCAAATGATCACAAGTCCTTCTGATTATCCTTTCTTCGGTACTCACTGCCACTATCCAGGTCTACATCAGTGTCACTGAGAATTTAATTTCTGCAGTAGCCTCTTAGCTGGATTACCTATACCAAATGCACAAAAGATAGAGTCTAAAATAATTTCCGGAGTTTCTAAATCTCTTCACAATCTGCTGTTACCTGTCTCACTGCCTCTCCTTCTCCCCTCTCTCGCTTCTCTGGGGAGCTTTCAATACCTCCCAAGCTCGGGCTTGCTGGGCCCTCAGGGACTTGGTGTAGGTTGTCCTTCTAATGGGCCACTCTTCTCCTTACTTCCAGCCTTTGATTCTTCTCTGACAATGCTAAAAGAGATGAAATTGTAAAGCATTGCAAATGATAAACACCCAAACATCTCCTTATTCAAGTAAGAACACTCACATCCACACATAATTCACCATATACCTTCTAAAAGGGAAAACTCTCTCTTACTTGGGCAGGGCCTGGACCCAACTCATACTTATGTAACCAGGCTAATGAGTTGATGAACAATGGGGAAAAGCCAAAGACACAAAATTTCCCTGCTTATAAAGGCCTGACTAGGGAAAGTAGAGAAGAGGAGTCAGGAAGGCCAGGGGGCTAATTTTGAGGGATAAAATTTGTTGATCCCTTTATGTGTAGAAAATAGAGGGAGAAAAGAGAACAGAAAATATACTTTTCAGAATATTTCTTTTTGTATGGAAATATAACCTAGTGGTTAAAAGTCAGAATATTTGGGTTTAAATCTAGTTTTCATTACTTCCTAGTTATCTGGCTAACTAGCTTGGGCAGTTAATTTATCTCCCTGGGGCTCAGGGTCCTTATGCATAAAACAGAGACATTAATAGTTTCTATGTCATACAAATGCTGTGCTTCACACATGGTATGTGCTTAGTCAATGTTATTCACATCATGTTATGGAGGCAATCCCTGTTTGGATTTGTCAAGGAACAGTACTAAATTTTACTGGATTTTTTTATTATCTTTGCAAGTCAGACTGATATTTCTGCAAATGTGACATGATGACAAGATAGACTCATGATACGAGCCTTTTGCAGTTCGAGGATGACCTAAGCCAGGTCCTCCCATTACAGAATCTCATCCACTCCCCCAGTGTCTTAGCATCACTCAGCTCATGTGACATTTCCTTACTTGGTATCTGATTTCTCACTAGAAAATAAATTCCACAAGGGCAAGATCCTTGTATCTCTTGTTCTTGGCTGTATCCCCAATGGCTAGCAGAAAGCCTAGAACCTAGTAGGGGCTCACATAGATTTGTTGAATGAATGAATATATACATATATGAATGAATCAGCCAATAGACAAAGACAGGACTAGAAATATGAAGCATCAGTAGGGCCATCCCCAAAGTACACAAAGTGAGACTGGGAGCTAAAATGAGAGATCATGGTAAGTACAAGATCCAGAATGAGAAAATAGAAATTGGCCAATTTTGTGAGCTAACCATTTAGTTAAATTCTTTGAGCCTATTTCCGCATTTGTTAATTCATTAAAATGAAGATAATTATACTGATGTTATATGGGTGGTTAAAAGAATTTAGTGAAGTGCTTAAAAGTCTCTAATCTGCAGTTAATACATGTCTATCCATTGACTCTAGAAGGGAAAATGACCCATCTTATGCCAGATACTAATGGTATCTCTTGGTATTATGCTGAAGGCAGATCTGAGTTAAAGAGGCATAAGAAACCCATCAGTGATGCCCACCTCCCAGTTTGTGGATATTCCTACAATGACTCAAGAATTAACTAAACCTATGGCACTTGGCAAGTATCAAATCATGTAAGAAGACTTTAAGTCTTCTACTTAAATCATATAAGAAGAGGAGTAAGAGACCCTCAGCCTTGAAAATTGTCTTTAGATACTATCTTTTCTGGTCATCATGACATAATATAGAGGAATACAATAATCAAGATAATTAAAGTACAACTAAAGACCAAAACAAGAAACAAATAACAGAAAATTTATGATATATAAGTCAAAGACAGAGAATTATAATTTGCTTAAGGTTAATCCTATGACATGATTGTGATCATAGGGGTGTGAAGATATTTAATGAAAATGAGCCTTTACTGGTAAATATAAAATGTGAAATTTAACAAATGAAATATTGCTATTAAGGGACTATTTATAAATACTGAATTGAGGAACATTGTTATTGACTGGAAGATACTAGAGTCATTAAAAAACAGAAATGATTAATTTGTTATGATTATAGCTGACAACATAAGTATCACATACTCTTAATTAATTATATCAATGTACTTTAGCCTTTGAGATTTTGTCATAACAATTTTATGGAGTCATTTTATTTTCAATAACTCTTGAGTGTGCTAATTTTTAAATCAAGAAAGGTAGGCCATAGTTTTGTCTTTCCTCTCTAGTTATCCCTTTTCTCATTCATATGGGGCCTCACAATTAAGTTTGTAAACTCATCCTAGAAAAAGTACTACATACTTGTTTGCTGAATATCACTATAGTCACCTTCAAAGTACTTGCCTTGGGAAACAATACACCAATGCCAGTGCCTTGTTCACCCTTCAAAGCAATTCTGAAACTTTTTCTGGAATAGCCATCAGAGCTGTTGTTGTATACCATTGATATCCTGAATGTCATCAAAATGTCTTCTTTTTAATATTTCCTTTCTTTTGAGTAAAGAAAAAAGTCATTGGGGGTCAAATAACATACATATGGATGGTGGTCACAGACAGTGCCATGTGAGCTGGTGCACCATTGGGTTGGAAGAGCCACACCTTTCTCATGCCAAGATTTTCAGTTAAGATTTTCCTGTTTCTCTACCAGTTTTTACTTTTTCTGCTATGCTACTCACCGTCAGCTGATGATTTCGATGTACAATTGGATGAATTTTTGCCAAATTTAAAAATAAATTTACAAATGTTTGTTCATTACTCTAATTCAAGCTCTGATATTCTCATGACGGCACCCAAAACATGCAATAATAATGAATGCCAGTCAGCAAGGTACTGCCACACATTAACACAAACACAACTGAAAGTCACTGATATACCAAAGTTATGAAACCTTACTGAATTGTTTATACAGTGCTGCCAATGTAAATGCATGATGGCAAGTTAAAGAACTTGTCAGACCTCATATTTCCCCAGAATGTGTACCTAATACTTAATAAACATACTCAACATGGATTCAAAACCATAAGAACCTATTTTTCCATGAAATTGCCCCTAATGCAACCCAAATTATTAGGCATGAAGTGTTAGTCATGGCTAAATCAGTGCTTGAATGTTACTGGACAGTGTGTCAAAATAAAGTCTTTAACAAGTAAATTGATGAGGAATCTTGATTGACAGGCTAGGAGATAGCCTTTGGCAAATCATAAATATTTATTTCATTGCCCTGAGAGAATAAAATATGGCCCACCTTTATTAATATTATATTGTTAAACAATTTTAATTGTTATATCACCTTTGCTTGAGTTTCTGGTAATAGTAATAGCACATCAATTCACCCAACTGTTTATTGATCACAGCAGTCTTGTTTACCTCTACGGAGGAGTAAATCACTTCCAACCCCCATCTACCTTACCATTCCTGCTCTCTGGCATTTCACCTCAGTCTTGAAATCTGTTCTAGTCTAGGCAAAGCTCCCAAAGGAGAAGAAATTAGCCTCCTGAACTCCTCCTTCAGAATTGTCTGAGAAGTGCAGAGCTGGAATAAAGAATGCTGTGTTCTGCTCTATTGCAGCATTAGCTGCCAAGAGGGAAGAGAGAAAGCTGTGCTCCTCTCAGAGGGCATGTGGGCTTCGTGTGACCTTCACCCTGGACACCAAGCTCTGGGCACACAGGGCTGCTGCTCCAAGGCAGAAATCATGCTGCAACAGAAGTTATCACTTTGTGATCCCTTGCTGTGTGCCAGACACTTTGGTAGGGAATATTTTTGTTCCAGTTAACAGCACCAGAAGCCAAATGAAAGAGATACCATTGTTACGTCTACTTTGTTGGTACATTAACTATGGTATAGAAAGTCTAAGTCATGTACTCTGCCCCACACTCCAAAATAGAAGTGAAAATAGGTCCTCTCAGTGTGAAGTCATTCATTCCTTCTACATGTTTGGAGCATGGACACTGCTCCTACCTCCAAGGACATCACTCCAGCAATTTTTTCCTTTCTCTTCCAAATCATCAACATTTCCCTTTCTGGTAGATTGTGCCCCACTTACTTACAGATATGATGTTATTTTTTCTGTCTTAAAGAAATCATTTCTTTACCTTTTCTCATCTCACACTAACCCATGTCTCTATTCCATTTCAGAACAAAATTTATTGAATGAATTGTGCGTTCTCACTGGCATTCCATAATTCCAAGTGGCTTTGTGTTTCATCTACATTCTGTATCAGAAACTGAGTTACAAAATTGTGCAAACACCTTTAGAATTTTTCACTGCAGGCCATTTCTTTTAGCTGATTAACATTAGATTGTATTTTCCATTTCAAATGTAACTTTTTCCTCCTATTAACTTGGAGTTCAGTAATTAAAAAAACATGGATTTAGCCTTGGAAGGGAAAAAGAATTCTGTTGACACCGTGCCATTTTGCCAACATTGCGTGATGTCAGAGTTGGGATGATAGAGCCATTGGTGGAAATCCTTTTCCAGAACTAAAAGAAAGATCTTAAATAAAATCTCCTTCTGATAATATCTGAGAAGTGCTTTTTTTCCCCTACAGAAAGATAGAGACTATTTGATGCAATGCTTTGCTATAAAGTTTATATGTAAATCATTTTCTGTAAATAAAATTATGTTTTAAGCATAGATGGGGAAATTGCTATGTGAAAAGGCATATGAAACACAATAAGCAAAATGAGCATTGGAGTGCAAAAGAGAACACTGTGTGAATTACCGTGCATCCTTTGTAATCTAGACAATGCTTTTGAAATGAAGGGCATTTATCTTTTGTGTAGTTATGAATGTTCATGTATCAGGTGTGCTTTACTCAGTATACCTGCGTAGGAAGGAAAAGCAGTATTTGTTATTCTATATCTTATCAATATTCTTTTTGTATTACATGATTCATTCAAAATTCTATAATGAGTTCATATTCGGTGTCCTCTTTCTCTATTTTAAATCAGTTTTAAAAGGAGTTTTAGATGACTCAGGAAAGACAAGGCTCAGAAAACAACATCATAAGGTAATTCTGATATAGTTATTCACATAAACTCGGCTCCCAGGTATTTATTTGTGCAATGTTCACAGAAAAGAGGTAAAAGTCTATGGCCTGAGAACAAACTCTCCAAAGGAAACTCAGTATAAAGTTTTCACATAAAGGTGAACTGCTATGAGAACAAAGGAAGAGAGGGAATGAAAGAAGGTATATAAGGTGCGGGAGAAATTAAGAGGAAAAGGGAAAGAAATAGAAGGGGAGAAAAAGGAACAGAGGGAGGGTAGGCAGACAAGTAGAGAGCATGCTTTTTTCTAGAACAATCTTATCGTTTGGAGTTTGGGAATGCCGTGTCTGGAACCAAACTGCTGAAGACACAAGAAGTTTTAAAATAAACAGCTGCTTTTTCAAGACTTTACAAGGTTTGAATATTGTTCTTAACATTGGATAAGAAGAAATTGTATTTAGCTAATTAACATTAGGTCATTAAATATGAAACATCCAATTTTGAATCAAAAGGTTAATTTATTATACCTCAAACAAGAGTGATAATCACAAGCCAAAATGTGTGTTTGAAAGAATGCAAAAGTTCCTTCACAAGAAAAATAAATCAAGAAGTATCAAAGTGAAATGTCAGAAATATCAATTGTCAGACTTTGTACTTAAGGAAATCAGATATTTTATACTTAATAACCTAATATATAGGTTTAAAAATCATTACAAAATAGAATGATGACATGCATTTTCAAAACTCCTACAAATCAATAGAAAAAAGACAGACAACCCAAACAGAAATGGACAAAGGCTGAAACACCCACTTCCCCCAAATGGATATCCAGGTGGCCAAAAAACAGTGGTACTCAGCATCATTCCTTACGCAGGATCTGCAAGTGAAAACCTCCATGAAATAGCAAAGCACATCCACCCGAATGAAAAAGAATGAGCACACCACTCTGCACCAGCTGCAAGTCTCATGCACTTCTGGTAGGAGCACAACTTAGTAATTTATTTTGAAAAATATCTGGCATTATCTGTTCTAGCTGAACACATGCATATCCAATGGCATAGCGATTCTACTTCTCTGTATGTACCAAAAAATGCATATTTACAGGCGCCAAAAGATGATCAGGAATGCTCACAGCAGCGCGATACCCAGTAGCCCAACACTGGAAACAACCTGAATGTCCATCCACAGTAGAACAAATAAATAAACCATGGTATAGTTAAGCAACAGGAACAAATGAATTATTGTTTCATGCAATGATATGGGTGAATTACAGAAACAAAAGCTGGACAAAAAAAAAATTGATCCTTATTATAAAAGTTTCAGAAACAGGAAAAACTAATCTATAGTGAGGGAAGTCAGAATGGTGGCCACCTTTGAGGAATGATAAGTGAGGGTACTAGTAATTATCCATTTTTTGATCTGGGTGCTGGTTTCATGAGTCTGTTCTCATGAAAGTTCATCAAGCTGTACATTTACACCCTGAGCAGTTTTATGTATGTACATTTCTAGTAGAAAGCATAGAGGAAGATAAGTATTTTTTTCTTCAACTCTCCTCAATTCTTAGTTGGAACAGAATTCTGTGACAAAAGACAGATTAACAAGGGAAAAACAAACAGAAGTTTATTAACATGTGTATTTTATATATACACGAGAGACACCAAGAGAATGACTTATCAAAGAGACAGTTTTGAATTCCAGCTCATGTGGCACATACAACAAAGAATAGTGAATTTTTAGTGAAGTAACAAGACAGAAGAAAAGTAACTTTGAGTCTCTAAGGGCAGCAACTAGTGAGGGGCAAACAAAAGGCAGGTAAGGGATAGTTCACAAGCTTGTTCATGTATATTCATCTAGAACCGTCTCTAAGGGTCCAAAGTTGTCTTCAGGGGTTAACCTCTCCTCTCCCTGAGAGAAGAGGGGACGGGATATCTTTTGTCTTTGTAAATCCATGCCCTGCTTTTAGGCAAATGGAGGGCAGAGAGTTTCCCTGCATCTCCTTATTCTTAATTACCTCCAGCTCAACAATCCTTCATATTCAGGGGTGGAATATTCTGGTCTCCTACAAAAGTTAATTTAAAAGTGAGAGGCAATGGTGAGACAGACAACAGTGTGTGGCTTGGATCAGTTGGGATATACCTTCCTTAACCACGATATAGGGGTCAAAAGGTCACCTTCATCTTCCCTTCTCTTTTTCAATGATTTATTTATTTATTTATTTATTTATTTATTTATTTTTACCATTTCCTGGACCATTTGTGGGCAGTATTCTCCTGTTTTTTCCCTAGTACCCCTCCCTGTGCTAGGGCCACACTACCGACCCTCTTGGCCACTGGCTCAGAATTTTGCTGCATGTCCTTTAAGGAAATGTCTCTACTACATGCCCCGTGTTCAAACCTCACTCCTGCCACTTTGGACTAGTATGACCTCAGACAAGGAATTTAAACCAAGGTCTCAGTTCCTCATCCGTAAAGTAGGATTAAAACTGCAAAGTTTTGTTTTTAGAATCATATAACTTATATACCTCATGTATACTGTATACTAATAGATTAGGGCAACCGCTGGCTCATAGGCAGCACAAAGTAAATGCAGATCGATGCTATTTATTGGAGCAACAATTGGGGTACAGATTTTACAAGAATCTGGATTTTCTTTAGAGTATATGGCAAGAACTGTGAAAATAAACCCAGGATGAGAGAGAATAAACCTATAAATATCTGGCTTCCCATTAAGTGCCCCCATCCGCATCCTCCTATGTCAGATTTGACAGTTATCTTTCTAGCTTTGTCCATTAGCAGGAAGAAAAAAATAGCTCCTAAAAGAAGTGACTGTAAGAGGACAGAAAACAGGTGAGGAGAGGTGCTGGATGCCAAGAGTGGGGCCAAGGTCATTGAGAAGTAAGGAGAAAAGTACAAAAGACAATGTAAGAATTTCACATGTGCAAATCCTGCTTTTCAAAGAACTTACCAGCATAGTCCACAGGATATAGCATAGTTCTGAGAACTCAAATGTGCTTAATAAATAGTTGTGAATCAAATCTTCACACAAATGTAATAATTTTCAAATAGGCAAATGGAGATTTTTGAGGACTCCTAATGGGAAACACAGTGAATTTTGACTAACCCAGCTTGGGAGAACGCAAATCCATTTCAAGCTCATATTATCAAAACAATATTATTCTTTTTTGTCATGTCAAACATCTTTGTGTTTTTTTTAGAGACAGAGTTTCGTTTCTTCTCCCTTATTAGAGTACTGTAGTGTCACAACTCACAGCAACCTCCAGCTCTTGGGCTTAGGCAATTCTCTTGCCTCAGCCTCACGAGTAGCTGGGACTACAGGTACCCGCCACGATGCCTGGCTATTTTAAAATTTTTTTTTATTTATTTATTTTTGCAGTTTGGCAGAGGCTGGGTTTGAACCCTCCACCCTCAGTATATGGGGCCGGCGTCCTACTCACTGAGCACTCACAGGCACTGCCCCAAACCATCTTGCTTTTCAAAGTGTTAGCATTTATTTTTTATTTTTATTATTATTATTATTTTTTTTTTGCAGTATTTGGCCAGGGCTGGGTTTGAACCCTCCACCCTCAGTATATGGGGCCGGCGCCCTACTCACTGAGTACCCACAGGCACTGCCCCAAAACATCTTGCTTTTCAAATTGTTAGCATTTATTTTTTATTTTTATTATTATTTTTTTTTCCAGTGTTTGGCCAAGGCTGGGTTTGAACTCGCCACCTCCAGCATATGGGGCTGGCGCCCTACTCCTTTGAACCACAGGTGCCGCCCAGCAATTTTTTTTTAATACAGTAATGATTTTTTTAAAAATTATTTTTTGACAGATTCTCACTTGGTCACCCTTGGTAGAGTGCCGTGGGGGTCACAGCTCAGAGCAACCTCCAGCTCTTGGGCGTACGTGTTTCTCTTGCCTCAGCCTACCGAGTAGCTGGGACTACAGGCACCCACCAGAATGCCCAGCTATTTTTTGTTGCAGTTGTCACTGCTGTTTTAGCTGGCCAGGACTGGGTTCAAACCCAACACCCTTGGTATATGGGGCCAGCGCCCTACCCACTGAGCCACAGGCACCACCCAAAAATGAAAATTATTTTAAATTACAGAATTAGGTAACACATTGGGTATTTAGCACATCTGGGTCAAACACTGAGTTAAACATCCTACATGTTATTTTACTACTGTAACATCTCAGTAAGCAGAGGTACTAACAAGAGTCCATTGTTAAATTTTTAGGAATTTTGTAAGCCCCTTCTGCTGGTAACTTGAAATCTGCCATGATGGGGAATATTACATTATACCTTAACAGTTGGCAAATGCCACAGATTAGCCCCCTATCCTAAGGGAATCCCCATGAAGACAACAACATAAACAAATGAAAAAAGATAGACTGGCAGGTAGCTCTTAAATATCAATGTGCATATGAATCATCTACCATGTATATGAAATGCACACTCCCAGACCTCTGCTACAGAAGGCCAGTAGTTATGCATTTACCAGCATACCATTGTATGTAAACATTGTTATTCTCATCTAATAAATGAGGAAACTAAGGCTCAGAAAAGTTGCCATCCTTTTCAAAGTTAGCCATCTACTACTACAAAGTTAAATTTTGGAGCCCCATCTCCAAAATCAAGGTCCATGCTTTATTCTTTGAGTATTGCTCAATAATTTTAAATCATCCTTAATGATCCCCTTCATTAGAAGTACAATTTGAGTTTAATTGAAAAGGATAACTTGCAGTTTAAGCAATCATCCTCTTAATTTATGTTACTACTCTACTTTTTAAAAATTTATAAGGACCCTTCAAATGGCACAGCTGAGGAAAACTTGCTTAATTATGTTTTCATTAATTTTGCTAAGCCAATCTGATGTCAACAGCTGTGTAATTTGGTTCCAGAAGCTGAATCACTTGGAATGCAGGACTAGCTCCGAAAAAGATGGTTACCATCTAATGAGAACAAAATAATTCCCTAGTAATAATCATTCTGTTTTGTTCAACATCGATAGACCAGTAACCTTGAGGTGGTGACTTATTCCCAAGGAGCGTGAATACCTGTGAAGGACAGAGATGTGTTATCAGTAATACCAAATCCCAATGTTTAAAAAATGAAGTTAAATCCTAGGACAGTGGAATCTCAACCTTGTTTGCACATTTTTTTTTTTAAAGCCTTGGTTGAACTCCAAGCAAATATAATCAGAATATCTAGAGAGGGGAACTGGGCATTGATATATTTTACCGATCACTTGGGTGCTTATTTGTCCAGGACTAACTTGCAAAAAAATTCTTGCTTTCTTCTGCTTCCGCATTGTCACATAATACCATTGATTATAAGTTCCTTTTGTAATGTTGACCAAAATTACTTACCCAGAGTATTTTCAAAACTCACATCTATTTAAACTGAATCTCTGGTAGCAAAGGCCTGAGAATCTGCTTTTTCTATATCTGGTAGATGATCTATGTGCACAGTGATATTTAAGAGCTATACCTCAATCTATTTTGTTTCATGCATCTATGTTGTTGCCTCCACAAGGATGCACATTTTTGATTCATAAAAGAGGCAGACTTTTATAGCTTTCAGCCCCACAACAGCCTGTTTTCAGCAGCACCAACACCGGCACCTAGCACTGTGCTAAGTGTGTAGGAAGGAAGGACACACAGCCACTAACTGTGTGTGTGCACCCTCACACATTAGGTTCTCCATAGGCAATTAAAAGAACATGGAGACTCTACCTGGGGGCCAATCGTGAAGGCAAAATTTCTTCAGTTTTAGAGAGAAATTATTTATGAAATTAAAATGTCAACAAATGTAATTAAGGTAAATAAGATTGTTAGTATTATTATGGCATCTTCCTTTGATTCTAGTAATTCACTGACAGAAATTTCTGAAAGAAATACAAGTTATATTTTGTTTAAACAAGTATCTTGTAATTTTTCAGAGCTGCTAACATTCAATCCTATATTGACTTTAGAGTTTTGACCTCTAGCTGCCTTAACCTACTTGTTTTTTGTTTTTTTTTCTTTTTCTGCTCCAGGAAAGAATTTCTTTTTTTTTTTTTTTGAAAGAATTTCTTTTAATATTTTTTTAATATACCTACTTCCTCTATGCAAACAGATAACTATAAGCCTAATATGCTTTAACTCAAACATGGCAAGGAAATATAACTACTCAACAAAGAATTTTAATGGGGAAACTCTTGAAAAAAATGATAAATTTGACACACAGGGCTTTTAGAAGAGACATCAGGCAGCTGTTTCATCTTGTTAGCTAAGGAAAAGGTTAGAAATATGAACACACCAAGGGCTATAAACATTAAGAAAAATTTGAGTTTCTGTCTTAGACTATTTGCTTAGAAAGACAAAGTGCTTCTCTGCAATATTGAAAGTTTTGTTTTAATATTTCTGAAGATTATTAACTTACACATATAACCTTGAAACTAAGAGCATTTATCATAAGAAATATTGGTTAAAACATTACTGTAGGAAAAATGTGTTCACTTAAAATTAAATGTACCCACCAACTTTACCAAGATTACCTGTCACTAAGACATTAGAGAGCTAGCTCCAAAGGAAGTATAGACTCCCTTAAAATTAGGAGCATAGCTAAGGCACTCCTCATTCTAGAAGTGAAAAAGAAATACTTTAAAACACAGAGAATAAATTCAGTTGTCCATTTCAAACTCCTTACTAGCTAGAAGAAATATGTTTCTATTAAATTCCAGCCAGAATGGGCTGTTTAGAAAAATAGACAAAAATAAATTCATTCCACACCTCTGTTCCTCACACCAAAGTGAACCAGAGATCACTATGCAAAATTAATTACCCAGAGTATTTTCAAAAATCACATGTATTGAATCTGAATCTCTAGATACAAAAGTCCCAAAAGTGCAAAAAAAATAAATAAATAAAATGGATAGATATTCTTTTAAGTCAACAGGAGAGCTTAAAAGAAGTTTTTTTTTAAAAAAAAATCCTCTGTAGGCAAAAACCACTCATGAAGGGCAATGAGCTCTGAAAGTATCATACACCATATCATCCTCCAATAACACAAGGATGGGGATGAGCAGTAGGGATGGGGTGGTGTTGAGCTAAGCCTTGAGCTCTCATTGGTAGAGTGGTGGGCCAAAAGCCACATCACAAATATCCAGCAGTCAAAAAAGGCTAAAGTAGTAGAAAATTCTCAGCAGAGACAGATAGTAAGGAAAAGAAAACCTACAGTCTGGAAGAGGATAACACACTCACAACTGACACAAGATTAGGATTGGGAATACACAAATAATTCCTTAAAAGAAAAAAATAGCAACTTTATAAAAAATAGGCAAATGATATAAACAGGTAGTTCACAGAAAGAAAATACATTGCCAACCAACACAGGAAAATATTCTTAACCTTATTTGTAAATAGAAAAATGTTGTTTGGGGAGTATTTTGCTTAAGCAAAAAGACTATGTTAATGTATACATAAATGCAAAGAATCTTATGCGGCTCCCACTGCTGGGTTCCCAGAACCTCCAAGTTCTTCATCATCCAAGATGAAGATTGGAAGAGATTTCCCTACAGAAACTGATCAGCCAAGAGGAAAGACCTAAACATAGTGGACAGGTTATCCAATAGTTAAGACTGTTGTCAACCACCTCTACCTATGTGTTCAGAATTTCCAAAGAACTCTTTAGATATATAATATAATAATAAAATAAAAATAAACCAATGTGGGGGGCGGATCCAAGATGGCAGTCTGTAGCCAGACGCTCCTGTCCAGAAGGAGAGTTAAAGGATAGAAATTTAGTGAGAAAGCCAACGGTTTGGAGCTGAGCCAGGAGACAAGGTCGAGGAATGCACATCAACCCTGCTGGAGCTACCTGCGACCCCAAGGATACAAATAAAAGATACAGAGCACATCACCAAGTGGACGGGAGTCCCCTCCCCCAAGAGAACAGCTCACAGTATACGCCATAGCTCCATACAAACAAGCGAGCAGAGTTCAGATGTCCTCCCACTGTACCCCATGGGAGAGACCCTCTAAAAACCAGACCTCCTTCCACTGTGCCATGGCACTCTCCTTCCAGGCATAAAGCTCTATAAAACTGTACATATTCTCTACCTGCAAGTTGGAACTCCCAGCACTCCCCTCCACTCTCACCCTGAGGTCTGGAGGTCTGTCCCCCACGAAGTCCAGATTCTTGAACACTTTCTCGAGGGGTGTGGACAGGGCATGGGTTGTCGCTGGTCTGTGCTGTTCTCTGTGAGAGGGTGAGCCAAAAAGTGGCTGGCCAAAGTGGACCAAAGCTTTGCTAAATTTCAGCCACACCTGGCCCTCAAGGGATGACAGCTGAGACAAAGGGCTGAAGCTCAGGACTATTAGCAGCCCAGTGTCTCCTCCACGGGCAGAAATTCTGTGACCTTGTTCTGTTCTATCAGCTTTTTCATCTACTTTACATCAATCAGGGACAGGGCTGGAAATGAGTGAATCGCCCCAGCCCCCATCAAGTACCCAGGTTGTCAGGCCTCACCTCCCCCCCTGCCAAGACCGATATAACTGGTGGACTGGCTAAGGAACCACAGAGCCCCGTGTGACCTAGGCAGGTGCAAACCTCTAGAGCATCTGCTCATTGGAGGGAACTGGACCACAGCCCTGCAGGGTTACCAGAGACTGGGTAGCCCTGCAACAGAGAGGCAAGGCGGGGAAAGAGGCATCAACCTTTCCAGGCTAATTTACTGGCTTGGGGGGCCCTCCTGAGCTCACAGAACACTGGAGTGAGTTATACTAAAGCTGCCAGCAGACTTCTGCTGTCTAGTCGCCAGAGACTTTTCAACTCTTTGATTGGAGGTTGATACTGGCTGGGACAATTGA
>CAUYON010064151.1:0-25102 GCA_963573935.1 Arctocebus calabarensis
GGGCGCCTGTAGTCCCAGCTACTTGGGAGGCGGAGGCAAGAGACTCGCTTGAGTCCAGGAATTGGAGGTTGCTGTGAGCTGTGATGCCACAGCACTCTATCCAGGGTGACAGCTTGAGGTTCTGTCTAAAAAAAAAAAAAAAAAAGAAAAAGAAAAATTAAACAGGTCTGGTGGCATGTGCCCATAGTCCCGGCTACTTGGGAGGATGAGGCAAGAGGCAAATTCTTAAGCCTAAGAATTTGAGGTTGAAGTGAGCTATGATGATGCCATTGCTCTCTAGCCCAGGTAACAAAGGGAGACCCTGGCTTAAAAAATAAAAGAAGTTTGAATTTCTCTTTTATCTTTTAAAGTTGGCATTCTTTAAAAGTGACTGCTTTCTTGTTATTTTGAACGGTCTTACCAGTAATGATGTGAAGGACGGGAAGGAGTAGGAAAAGAAGATACTTTGTGATTTGCGTGTGTGTCTCCTAAGAGCTGTACTCTCTGGCTCTGGTATTGTACTTACTGTGTGAACTTTTAGCTAGCGTTTCATAGTCGATAACATTTCTAGGAATGTGCTTCATAAGAAGTGTGCTGAGGGTGGAGACAATGGGACAGTGCACAGAAAGCAACACATGGGCTAAAAGCCAAGTAAGTGTTCTGGAAGGAAGAATGAGGAATGTGCTCAATGTACAGTGATAGTGGAGGGGGCAAGACCGTAATGAAGAAAACAAGATACAGGATCAATGCTAGTTAAGTGTTTTAATGGAAAACCTCAAATGGAGTTAGTACAACTGCAAGAACACAGATGGAGTTAACCCTCCCTGCAAAGACACTTCATTGTTTTCTGCTATAGGTCCAAGTAAGGATGAATTTGGAAATATATGAAAAGCATTTTTGAAAGAGGGACAGCCCATGTGGTGTCTCTAGTTTCCTTCTCTTAGAACAGTTCCCAGCCCGTAAAGGGCAGGAGTATGTGTAAGAATGTGCTCTATGACTCTGCCCTGGGCCATTCTGGTCAGTTCAGAATGTGCGTCTCGCCTAAGCTATGCCGATAGGATCATACTCCCAGGAAGTTAAAATGTGGAACTGATAGAATAGAAATCAGTTGTCCCAGAGCTCACCCAAGGGATCATTGTGGAAGTCCCTAGCCCAGAGGTACATAAATCCTGCCACAGAGGCCCCTATAGATTATCTGGCTCCCACCTCGCCTAGTTCTTGGTAGTTCCTTATGAAATATCATAACACATTAGATAAAATGCCTCATCTTTCTTACTCTAACCAGAGTTTGTTTCTGTTACTTGCAACCAAGAGAAATAGAACTCACGTGTCCCTGAAAAGATTAGAAAAAAGAATGTAATCAGGACATGCAACTCAATGGTGAAAATAATTTTGAACTTCGTTCTAACAGGTCACAGACTAATAAAAATGAATTGGTATGTGATCAAAGCATCAGATTACTCCTACCAAATGCTTTAGAGAAGGCTATTAAGATGAACGGTTTACATAAATCAGTAAACGTATAGTATTCTTGAAGCTTAATAATGGCTCAGTTGGGTAGAGACCTGAGTTAATGAGGGCTTGGTTATGGTTATTGACTCCAGCAGATCTAGTTCTATAACTATAGGTCACCTAACTTCTCACCACCCGCACGTGGCCAACGTATGCCCCAGAAATGCGGGCAGTCCGAGAGTATACTTGCAAACCATCCCCATCCTGGAAGGCCAACTAAGTCATTATTCTCCTTACAGGGCACCAAAATAGCATTTTATACTGGGCATCACAGCAGACTTAGTAAAAAGAGCATGAAGGTGGACGTACTAAAAACAATCTCTATGGCTAAAATGATTAATGCTGATGGAGGGTTAGCTACCAGTTGTGCCATTTGAATCATTCATATGGTCTTCTTGAATTCTACTTGAGAAGTGACAACAAAAAGAAATAGAAGTGAGTTCCTTAGGTTAAAAAAACCTACTTTGTAATTCAGAGTTTATACTACATAGTTCTATAGTTTCCATGTTTGCCTGCCAACTTTTTAAGGGTCTTAAGTTTGTGAAATGTGACAGCCATTTCCTCTATAAAGACTTTCTTGATTCTCTTGGTCATTATTAAACACTCCCTCTACTGAAAATGCATTACTCTTTTTGCTTGGGGCCCCCATTATGTTTTACTAAGATACAAATGTACCATGTATTTGTCCCTTGGTATACAGAGAGATGGCTTATATACAAACACACAGACTTGATAGATTTTATGTTAAAACATATCACGATATATTAGTTTGCTAGGGCTGCCAAAACAAAGTACTACACACAAAATGGTTTAAACAACAGAAGTTTGTCTTCCAGCTCTGCAGGCTAGAAGTCCAAGGTGTGTTGACAAGGCTGGTTACCTCTGGGGGCTTGAGAGAAAATCTCTTCCATGCCTCTCTCCTACCTTCTGGTGGTTTGCCAGAAGGTTCCTCAGCTTGTAGAACCATCACCTCAATTAATGCTTTCATCCTCATGTGGTGGTCTCTTGTGTGTGAGTCTATCTTCAAATTTTCCCTTTTAATAAAAACTCCAGTCATACAGGATCAGAGCCCACCCTGAGGACCTCATCTTAATGCAGTCACTTCTGTAAAGACCTTCATTTCCAAATAAGGGGTAGTGTGTGAATTTGGGGAGATACTTTTCAACCCATAACATGGAATGTAGACATATTATCTGGTTTTGGAGACAGAATGCTCCTTGACTAAAGGGGCTGAGGCTTACTCATCGTTGTATCTTCCTTCCAAAGTGCCTCCAAAATAGTAAGCAGCATAGTATTAGTATTTATGGGATGAATGGATGGTATTTCCAGTCTGTCCTAACAATCACTATTTTGGTGAGCTGAAGTCACCCTCATGTATGTGTGATTTGTCCCACAGATGAAAAAAGGAGGCTTTTGTGTATAAACATGGCTGTGTTCCAGTCCAACAGGCCTTCCATCTATATCTCTTGCAACTTATCCTTGAAATTCAAAAGCCTTCCTTGTCTGAGCCTAGACAGATAGCTTGGGTCTCCTCACTTACTCTGTTTTTTTGGTTTTTGTCTAAATAGAGACAGAATGAGATTTCAGGGCGATTGATAACTGAAAGCTATGGAAACTAAATTAGTTGCCACATAAGGGCTATTATTACATGCACTCGTAGGTATGTAACACTCCTTCAGAGACAGTTAGGAATTCTTCCATATTACGCTACATGTATTTCATTCATGGTTTTGAATGTTATCAAAATTGATGGAACAATTTGAACATTAGTAATGAAATTCCGTTCTTTTAAAAAGTTTTTCTTAATTATCAGACATAACACAAGCCTAGATTTCTTTTTAGTAGAATTTTAGTATGAAAAGAAGAAATATTGGTGGGTTACATGTGAAGGCATAAGGAATTCTAAGTTTCCTTAAAAAAAAAAAAATGGAGACATAAGGAATGGCCATTTAGCAGACTAGCTTTTACACAAATGAAAATTGAGAAATTAAATGGTTCTTCACTGATTTCAAAAAAATATATATGTCTTTAAACTGACTTTACACTTAAGGAAAAAGTTACTATAAGAGTTAAGACTAGGCTCGGCGCCTGTGGCTCAACAGGCTAAGGCGCCAGCCATGTACACCTGAGCTGGCAGGTTCGAATCCAGCCTGGGCCCGCCAAACAACAATGACGACTGCAACCAAAAAATGGCCAGGCGTTGTGGCGGGCGCCTGTAGTCCCAGTTACTTGGGAGGCAGAGGCAAGAGACTCGCTTGAGCCCAGGAATTGGAGGTTGCTGTGAGCTGTGATGCCACAGCACTCTATCCAGGGTGACAGCTTGAGGTTCTGTCTCAAAAAAAAAAAAAAAAAAAAAAGTTAAGACTAGAAATTCCTGTATTTAAAAGCAGAAATTTTAGTTCTAAAATGTGTAAAAACACTAGGTAGGAGAGCTTTGGGATTTCATTCTGTACTAGTCAGAGAGGAGGAGGAGAAAATGAGATTGCTTTAATTTGGTATTGTGTGAAATTCAGGATTCTCTAGCTTTGTCAAAATTTTGGGAATGAAAGCATGTGTTATTCTAGTGAAAGCTGAAAGTTACAAGCAGAAATACAGGAGACAAGTTCTTAATTGGTTTGTTTGCTAACAAGTATACTCTATGTACATCTGAAGTGTACAAAATACTAAATGTATGGCTGTAGTAGTAGGGATTATAGGTAATTTGTATAGTTTTATTAGCATATTTTGTCAAATTCTGGGGCATTGGATTAACTTCTGATGTTGAACGTGAGTGAAGGCAGATTATAATCTTGCCTCAAGTCAATGAGACTATTTTTAGTAAGCAACTAAAATTAGGGTTTTGTTTGCTTTTACTAATTATCTCTGTATTCCAGCACACCAGGTTCTTTAAACAATCTCTGTTAATTTTGGTGGGAGTCAGGAGGCATTCCTTAATCAGCGTAGCACATTATTAAACTCCCATTGTCTCCCAGAGTCAGTCGAGGGTATGTGTAAACCCTGTTGAGTTTCCTGCAGACTTCCTGCAGACTGACTCTTGGTTGTTGCTGCACAAAATCATTTAAAGGTCAGCAATTTAGAATGCACTTTCAACTCACTGATCTTTACACATTATGGATGTTATTAGAGTTCCCTAAAGCACGTAATAAATGAGTGATTTTTTTTTTGTTAATTGTTAGTGTTGTATAGTTTTGGGGCAATGCTGTTATATGCTGGAAAAAGTATTGTATTAGAAGTTTCTTTCATCTGGGTTGTGGATCTAAAACATTCTCTAAAATCTGCTCCCACCCTGAATGTCTGAGGGGGATGAGTAATTAAATGATCTGCTTTGGAAAGGCTAATTAATTTAACCATTACTCAGAACTGCTGCCACTGGTGTCCCCATCTGCCCACACGGCAGGTGCAGCTGACGCATGGCATTGTCGCGGCTACTGTAGGTGGGTGACCCATCAGGAAGCCTCTGTGAGTGGAGAGAATGGGCCTGAGCCTCCTTGGGGGAGCAAACCTGTTCTCCCTACGTACACACCAGATCGCCACCAGGCTCTTATTCTTGGGGCCCACCAGAAGCAGGAAAGGCTGATGATTAATTGAATCTTTTCTTCAAGATTTTAGTGTATAACTCTCTGCTCAAAGGCATAAATTAGAGTAATCAACTGTCTAATTTCAATCGAGGCAGTTGGTGATAGCGTCATAGAGAAAAGATATGGGGGTGGGAAATGCTAATTGAAACAAAACTTATACCTGAACGTAGGTTTATTTTGGGAATTTGATTAATATTTTTCTTCTATTCTGCCATAAATGTGGGTTTATAGTACTTGGAATTCAGTGTGTTCCTGAAAAATTAGTGGCTTTCTCATTGATTCACATTAAAATGTTTAAGAATATTCTGTGTCCTTGAATAATCGTAGTCATTTCTTGCATTTTTTGTGTGGACTAAGACCTGTGGTGTCCTGTGACCTTTTTGGAGATCCATCAGGTCAAAACTATTTTTATAAAAACACTAAGATATTTTTTGCCTTTTTTATTCTCATTCTTGCATGAGCACCTAGTGGTTTGCCAGAGGCTAACCCACATGTGACATTGTAGCATATTGAATGTGAAAGCAAATGTGAGAATCCAGATGTCTTTTTTGTTAGCCATATAATAAAGTCATTTCAAAAGTATGAAACAGTACCACTAGTTTTACTCTTTTTAAAAATCTGTCGTTATATATTGTAATTATGTTTATGTTAACCTGTAATGGAATTTTATTTTAAAGGAAATAACATATAAAGTCTTAGTTTTAGTTTTGAAGATGATAAATACCAATTGATGCAACTAACAAAGGGAAAAGCTCTTTGGGCTCCTCAGTGAATGTTTTTGGCTGAATGTAAAGGGTTCTGAATGTTTGAGAGCCATTACTGTATCATGGAGATGATAATATTAGCTACCTCTTGGGATTGTTTGAGGTTGAAATATTTCATGTGAAGTATTTAGAATAGTGCCTGACATAGCAACTATTCAGTAAATAGGCACCATTATGATTATATTTTAAATAGAAAAGTCAGTCACGTGTCTCTCACAGGAGTAACTTGGGATAAAATCCTTACACTAAAGAGGCAGATCTTGGAGCTGAACAAAAATTTAACCACATTGTATTTAAAAGACTAAGGGAATTTAGAGGGCAGCATGAAACATCTAATAGAGATTATTTATGATTAAAATATTTGTAAAGACACACCTGTTCTCCTATGTGATTTGTTGCTAAAAAGTATTAAATTAAAAAAAATTCTTAGAAATAGCAGAATGTAGCTGCCCATTTAGGACAAAATTCGCCTTCAATCTGTTGATACAGTGCCACCTAACATTCATTTTAAAATCCAACTTTGAATATAGCACACCTGTATTGTGCTTGTTGCATCTTTTCTTCCCTTTATAACTTAATTTTATTTTTTAATTATTGTTTATGAAGATAGGGTCCTGCAACATTTCCCAGGCTAGCTTTGAAGTCTTCTTGGACTGAAGTGATCCTCCTGCCTCAGCCTCTCGAGTAGCTGGGACTGCAGGCGTATGCTACCACGCCAGGCTCTTCCTGTGTCTTATGGGGCCGGTGTGCTTAGCCATGCTCTCTCTTTTGGCCCTGAAGTCTTTGAATTTGAAACTGTCTTATTTTTATTGCCCAAGACCAAGAACTGTATCAGGCCTAAAAGTAAACGCACATTAAGTGTTGGCTGAATGAATTAGAATTTTGATTATCATTGGATTAAATAATATAATTTTGGTTGGTAAGATACTCTGATAAAATTAAAATAGCAATAGCTATATGTAATACAGAATGCATAAGTAAGTTTTCAATAGCTTTATAGGAATTTACCCTAAAAACCAAAACTAATATGAACTTAGAACTTTTTAGAGGTTGTGTTCTAGCACTTTTTGATGCCACAATATCTTTAACACAGAGTAAAGGAAACTGACTTTGAATTTCTAAGATAATCAAGAATATTTTCTCCTTTTTAAATATATTTGTGAGCATACTTAGTTGTTATACTTTATTTTTTAGAAAAGTCAAGTGGGGATCACACATATTTCCTGGTACTTTTACTAAAACACCAGAGTATTTAACATATTGACTGCTTGAGGTACCTTTGCATCTATGCTTTTCAAATGCATTGCATGTAACAGCAGAGGGAGAATAAAGTTCATGTGCATTTGAAATTGCAGACTAATTAAAATTGGAAATGAACTTTATGCCCAGCCTGTATATAGAGTAGTTGGAGCCATGAGTCTTACAATGAGTAGGAATAATTCTTCCCACTTAGGCTAAGTGTTCTTCCTCCTGCTTTTCTGTCATGGCATCCTCACAGGGGCACCATCTTCCTGGTGGAGATCCGGGGACACAGACTCTCCCCAATTCAGGCTCAGGGTGGATAGGAGTCCTGGGTCTTCTCCAGGCCTGTCTGGAGACAAAGCAATGTCCTGTATGCTCCTGTACCAGTAGGCTTTTCAGCACCCTGTAGGCTGAGGTATCCACACATCACAAACTGAATATATATTCTTCCTTTGTAAACTGCTTTCTCCTTGGGGAAATATTTTCTCAAAAATTGCAAGCCTTGCAGATTGTCTGTATTTTACAAATGCTAAGCATCCTCTTGGTTTTATTGGGGATACTGTTTCTGTGGGCTTAATTTGCAGATGTGTTGATGGTATTCTGAAGACCCATGGTTCACACGCAAAATGTTATTGTTCATTATATTTAGTTGAGATAGTTTGGGGCTGTATTGAAGGAATCTAGAAATCTCTAATCTAGAAATTAGGAATCTACTAATACTCCATTTTGGGTATAAAAGCGAATTAGAATAATAGCTCTATTCTCAGAGTTTCCTGTAGAGAAAAATTCTCTTTGCTCTTAACTGAAAGAGAACAAAGAGTTGTGATATCTTTTATTTCATTTGGTATTACGTATTCTTTAAAGTTTATATTCTTCTTTTATTTCTGTGCTGTGAGTAAAGATCCACAGCTCTTGATAAAATATCCCTGGGCATTTGATTTGCAAATCATGAAGTCAATCCCTGCTTCATAATGAGCTACTGGCTTTGCCACAAACACAAAACAAAACAGTGATGCATTGCAAATGCACAGTTTTCTGTTTCCAGCAGATGATCCAAGACCTGTAAATTGGAGCAAGAGTGTATGCGTATGTGAGTGTATTTGATTTGCCTTGGGTAGCTGGCAAGTCACATATTCTTTATTTTTCACACAAAGCTGTTTGTCAGAACCTTGAATTTACATGAAAAAGATACTATCTCCAATTGGTTTCACTCATGTCTTTGGACCACAGAGATTTGAAAGTAAGGTTTAGCAGGCAAATGAGATTACTTTATAAAGACATTACATGTTGCATTTCCTGCAGGAGTGATTAAAAACAATTACAGAGCTTGGTCACTAACAGACGGTTGTATTTGCTTTCCTCACAAATTCCACTCCTTCACCATCTAGCCACTTTGATTCAGGGTGGCTCCCACCTGCCTGCTTGTAAGCAATTTTCCCACCTGTAGTTGAGGGAGGGGTAGAGGGCAGGGCGAGGGTCAGGGATCGTTTTTCCTGTGACCAGAGTGCTCTGAAATAATTCATGTTTGCATCGCCTGTTGCCACATGACTGTTTAAAACTGGGCAAATCTCCATTCACGGGGGGCCAGGTCAGAAATAAAACTGATGTTTCTAGTTACTTTATTCTGTGTTTCACCAAAGTAAATGGCTAGTGTGCTGCCCTTTACAGATGGCCTTTTCTTGTTGATTCATTCACAATTTCTTTCTTAATTGAATGCCTAAAAATATAACGTGGGGGAGGGTTTCATGAAATTTCATGATTTATTAATATAGTATATCCCCCTTTAAAAAGTATGTAATGGCTAAAACCCATTAAAGTTTTGTTTCAAATTGAATTAATAAGATTTGACAAGCACCTATACATTGTGACAATTTCTAATAGTTGTTATAAGGGCCACCTCTTTTAAGCATAAAATAGTGACATTCCTAGGCTTTATACTGTATTAGGATTCATTTATCATTTAGTAGGATGAAAGTGTTAAGATAGACTCTTGTTCTATTCCTAGAAATGTCCCTTTTATGCTGAACTACTCTTATGAAGAACTAACATGCCATTAGCATATATATTAAATCTTTCTCTAAAGATTCAGCAATCAGGAATGATGATTCAAGGCAATTTTCTAGAATATTCCTCCATTCCTAGTTCTGTATCTGTGTGTAATTGAAGTTCTCAAAGTTTGGTACTGGGACTCTGGGTGTCCCCAGGATTCTTTCAAGGTATCTGCAAGGTCAAAACTATTTTTGTAATAGCACCAGGATATTTGCCTTTTTCAGTCATCATCTTTCATGAGTGGAGTTTTTTTATAAGCTGCATGACATGTGCTTTCATAACAGATTGAATGCTGAAGCAGACAGGGGAATCCACCTTTCTTCTAAGCCAAGCATTAACGATACTTGTAAAATTCTAAATTAGTATCATTCTTCTTATGAAATTTATTTTTTTGAATATAAGATTTGTGATTTAATAAAAATATTTTACTTATGTTAGCATGGATTTTTATTTTTTTAGTGAATTGTTATTTTTAAAACCACTATTTTCATTTATATGTGGTAAATATCAGTAGATACAACTCATATAAATAGAAGCTCTCTCGGGTCCTTAATTTTTCCATGTGCAAAGGGGTGTTATGACCCAAATATTTAAGAACTGCTGTTCTACTATTCAGGGCTTTTACATAGGAATTATTTTGTTGACATTTACTCAGATATTAATGTGGGAGCCTGCATAAGCTTTGCTTTTCATAATTTTAAAATGTATGTAGAAAACTTTTATGTCCAACCAGAACCAGAAGATACCCTATGGAAATTGTGTTTTTGTGTGTACCTGTGTTATATGCCACATAAATGCAAAATGGTATTTAATATTCTAGGCCAGGCAAAGTGGCTCATGCTACTTTGCAGGAGAATTACTTGAGACCAGGAGTTTGAGACCAGCCTAACCAATATAGTGAGGCCCTAGTTGCTACAAAAAATTAGAAAATGAAAGATTATCCATTTATGTTGGTGCTCCACTGTAGTCCTTGCTACTCAGGAGGCTGAAGTAGGAGGGTTGCTTTAGCCCAGGAGTTCCAAACTGTAGTGAGCTAGGATTATGCCACTGCACTCTAGCTTGGCTGACAAAGTTAAGACCTCATCTCTTAAAAAAAAAATTATTATATTAGGCCAATTGGCATTAGATTCTACGATAATGCTTCATTCAACAAGTTATAACACTTATTTCGTTTCTGCTTAAGTGGCCCTTAGTGTTATTAGAGATGAGCTAAATACTGTCTCTACATTCAGGTATCCAGCTGTTATAGTAAGATACTATTTAATACAACTGACCACCCCCCAAAAGCCTGAATCAATATTTTTGGCTGCTACTGTTGTGGTCAAAAAGGAATTTATGGTCCTATTTAGAGGAAAGGATTTGTTGAATGAACAGTTAAGTAAAATAGAAGATTTTAGACTAAAAGTTAAATGCTTCTATGTTTCAATACACAGAGAAGGGTACAGCAAATGAGTTTGGGAATTGCTATGCTAAGCTAGCTGTCATTAGCATTACAGTAGCTTCTTGTGTTCTGTCAACATTCATGATTTTTTGCTTAGGTGGTAGTAAAATGTTCACTTTGTGATTATTCCTCAGGCTGTGCTCTTAACATTTCTTAATTTTTCCATGTATTTTTATACTTCATTTAAAAAAGTAAAACATCTTTTAAATATGTCTCTGTAGCATGGTAAACTGTTCATAATACACGCTTGAAAACATTTGTCCAAAGTCTTATAGTTAATTCTTATTTTGCCTTGATTTACCAAGGTTTTTCAGTAGATTCTTCTTCTCAAGACCATGGCAGGGAAGCATTTGATGTAGAATCTTCAGTTGGTAAATAATCTGTCCTCCTTCTTTCCAGTAATATATTGTTATGTTTTTAATAAAAATAAAAGGAAGCATGCCAATTTTTTAAATACATATTTTTGAAAACTTTTTAATTAAAGTAAAAGCGTTTTTAGTCATGTAAATAGTTTGGAAATCAAATGCATGATAAGATTTAGCAGACTTCACCTCTTCCTTGTTGCTTCTGGGTCTTACTGTCCTGATAGAAACATTCTCCATTCTATATCTATTTTCTGAGTTTTCTATCCTTGTATTTAAATAATAGGCTTGTATTTCTACTTCTCTACTGATCACTTTTAGACATTATACATTGTCTTTCTATCATGAAAGGTAAAGATTTAGTTCTTTTACACCGTCTGTGTTTCTCTATGCTTCCCTTTCTTTCCAAATTTTTTGTTAAATTATAAATTAATTACCAACTTATGATAAAATGAAGTAAATGTCATTCACAGCTGAGTCTAACAGAATTCTGGAATTGTACTTCCAGAGTAACTTTGCTTTTTTCTAGAGTTAATAATTGCAACTTCCTGCTACTGACTTAGGTTTTCATTATCCAGTCTTTGATTCTTAACAGACTAAAACTACAGCTCTTCTTAATTTT
Organism: Arctocebus calabarensis; assembly: GCA_963573935.1. Taxonomy (NCBI): domain Eukaryota; kingdom Metazoa; phylum Chordata; class Mammalia; order Primates; family Lorisidae; genus Arctocebus; species Arctocebus calabarensis. The sequence continues at coordinate 11,550 of CAUYON010064151.1, forward strand.
GTCAAATGTGGGTAATTTATTTTGCTTCAACTTTTTTTTTTTCCTTGAGTCTTCCTTTCAAGGCTCTCCATCCTCTTGCTGCAATCTAGATTGGTTGTTTGCTGGATTCCTACACACCTGTTGTCCAGGGCTTTCTTTTTATATGCATTCATGAATGTATTAATTCTTTTTTTCTCCTCCTTTTCTTCTTTTCTCCTTTTTTCTACGTGGGATTTCTTGTTTTCCGTTATTCATGTTTTCTCCTTTCATTGGGATGTGGAGTTGTAAATCCCAATGAGAAATACTTTATAGATAAGTACAGTATAAATTTTGACAGCATAATAGTGTTAAGCCTTCCTATCCATGAGCATGGTATATGTTTGTGTTAGTATCCTTTGATTCTTCTCAGCAGTGTTTTATAGTTTTCAGTGTAGTAGTCATGTAAGACTTTTGTTAAATTTATTCTCTATAGAGTTTCTCATCTTTGCTTTTTAATTTCACATTAATATGAGGGTATAAATGATTAGGTTACATTGTTTGCATTTGTTAGGTAAATTCAAGTTGTAGTTGAACCCTTCACCCAGGTGTGCTGTATACCCTTATATTATACCCATTAGGTGAGAGCACACCAATCCCCTTTCTGTTGTCCCTCTCCCTTTCCCCCCCTCCTCCCCCACTTGAACTTAATTGCGTTTTTCTTTCATGTAGGGGTATAATTGTTTATCTATTGGTTTCATATTAGTGTTGCATACATTGGATGCTTGCTTTTCCATTTTTGTGATACTACTAATAAGAATGTTCTTGAACTCCATCCAGGTAAATATTAAAGATGTAAAATATCCATCTTTTAATGGCTGAATAGTATTCCATGGTATACATATATCACAGACTATTAATCCATTCATGAGTGGATGAGCACCTGGGTTGAATCCATGTATTAACGGTTGTGAACTGGGCTTCGGTGAAAAACTTCTCATCTTAGTATAGATTGAAGGATTTTAGGAGAAATCTTTGCTAAAACTAATATTTAGGAATTACTTGAAGAATTCACTTAACCCGTCTGTCATCCATCAACTATTTAAAGAATAATTGAAAAGCTTCCAAAATACAAGTACTATTACTTCTTAAAAGTATTCCTAAAATTTTGGTGAATATTAGATATATTTTAAGTGAAATTAGAATTGTGATTATAAGGGTTATAAAACTGAACTCCATTGTTAAATAAAGAATGCTAAAAAGAATATGTTTTTAAAATCTATATTTTGTTATCTACACACTGAAAAATAATAAGCAGAATTTTTATTTAGGCTTTGAGGTAAGGAAGCTGAAAATTTGACCCTACAACTACAATCTACTAGCTTAGGGCTCAGTGGGTTAGCCTTTCTGAGCCTCAGCTCCTTTGTCAATAAGACCGGCATTTAAAAAAAAAAAAAAAAAAGAAGAAGAAAAAGAAAACATTTTTTGAGATTGTTGGCAGGCTAAAATGAGAATAGTTACCATGCCTACCCTGGTGCCTGTTATGTAGCAAGCCTGCAAAGATTTTCTATTGTAATTTTAAGAATCGTAAGGAGTTGCATTTTCTTTGCTTTTTAAAATTCACTATCAGCATACAGCAACAAGAGAAATAAAGATAATTAAAAATGTATAAACCAAGTTGATACAGAAAGGACACCTGAAATATTTTAGCCATGGAAAATTTATAAGTGATATATGTAAAAGAACATAAAGCTTTTACTAAGCATTTAACATTTAACAAGGCAAAAATAGGTCTTTCATAATGCTTGATGAAAACAATGCACTCATGACCAATCACTTTAAATATTTATAGAAAGCTTAGTGGAGGAAGTGAGCTGAATCAAGGAAAGATTCCTCTGGAGTCCTCAAAAGAATGTTTCACAGCCACAACAGTGCTGCCTCTGCCCTGAGAATGGTCAGCTAATCACGTGTTCTTTTTTTCTTTACAGGGAGAAATTGGCAGTGGCCCGACTGCAGCGAGAAGTTGCCCAAAGAACAAGTGAGGGGGCCATGGTAAGTCCTGGCTGGTATTTCTGCATTGGGAGCTTCCCATCCAGAGGTCTCTGACTTGAAAGTCCTTTTATCTCATTAAGGATATCTAAGGAAAACATATCTAAGGCTTCATTTCATGGGGGGTTTCCTTCTTCCTTCCTTCCTCCCTTCCTCCCTTCCCCTCCTTTCTCCTTCCCCTTCCCTTTTCCTATTCTTTTCCTTTCTTTTTTCTTTTTCTTTTTCTTTCTTCTTTTTCTTTGATCACCCTCAGTAGAGTGCTGTAGCATCATAGCCCACAGCAACCTCAAACTCTTGGGCTCAAATGATCCTCTTGCCTCAGCCTCCCCGGTAGCTGGGACTACAGGAACCCACCACAATGCCCAACTATTCTTTAGAGATGGGGTCTTTTAGATGCTCAGATTTCCAGCCATGATCACAATATCTATAAATGAGCAATCTCAGATTTTTAGATAAAGACAATTCAACATAATTGAGCCCTCTCATTTCTTTGAGCTTAATAAACAAACAACCTATACAAACACTAAGATGTTTACCAATGCAATTAATTGTCTTTTATTTTCAGTATTTGCAGTCTGTTTTTCTTTGTCCTTTCCAAAGTGTGTCATTTAGAAAACTGATGTTTCCTGTATTTGAATTGTACTAAAAATCAATACCATTGCTTTGGTTCATAGCATCTTCATTTTATAAACTGTCTTTGCCAAAGTGGCTGCCCCTGTACCACTGTAACTTCAGAGATGACTGTCTGGGGACCTGGGGAATGCATGTGTATGGAAGAACTGTTGTTGCTGCCTCTGAGAAGAAAATAGAACACCAGATTTATTTTTTCCTCCACTTGTAATGGAACAATAACATGTGTGCAGTTTTTTCAGCAAAATAATTAGATGTTTTTGAAAAGATAAGTGACATATTTTTAGACCCTGAAATCTGCTTCTCTTTGATTTTTATGAGAGTTGATCAACAGTCCATCCACTGAAAAGGATAAGAAATTTATAAAATATGCTGGGCTTACACTTCTCTTAACTAGAAAAACAGAGGATTAGAGTAAGAGGCTGACTGTTGAATGGGGTCTGGAAGGTACAGTGGCCCTTGAGCATGCTAAAATACATAGGGAAGGTGACTACACTGTTTTGCTAGTGATTTTAATGCAGAGAGAATCTTGAATGTTAAAACGATATGGAACAACCACTCACACACATCTTTGAGCAATGAAACAAACAAGTTAGAGGAAATAAAGGTCTAGCTGGTTGGTGAACTGAACATTTCCAATTTAGGCTTCTCACGGAGTTTCTAAATGTTGATGCCCAGGTGATTATGTAATGTTTCAGCGTGTGTTTAGAATTAGCTCTGACTTCACCACATCATCAGCTATATTCTAAATGAATATGCAGAAGTGACTTAACTTAGTTATAAGTCTCAGTTTACTCATCTTTAAAATGAGGAGGTTAGAATTTTATGAGTCTATAAACTTAGTGGATCATTCTGTGGTGCACTTGCCCATGTAAAGTTTTTATGATATGGAACTTTTACTACTATAATAATAACTTGCTTATGCTCCAAAGAAGAATAGGCCTTGGAAATGTTTTTATTCTTTCTGATTCTGATATTGAACGTGCTTGAGTTGAGATGATGTCTGACAGCTGTCTGGTCTTTTATAAAAATAAAACTCCCGGGCGGCGCCTGTGGCTCAGTTGATAAGGCGCTGGCCCCATATACCGAGGGTGGCAGGTTCTCCCCCAGCCAAAATGCAATAACAACAAAAATAGCCGGGCATTGTGGCAGGCCCCTGTAGTCCCAGCTACTTGGAAGGCTGAGGCAAGAGAATTGCCTAAGCCCAGGAGTTGGAGGTTGCAGTGAGCTGTGTTAACTCCATGGCACTCTACCAAGGGCAATAAAGTGAGACTCTCTCTCAAAACAAAACAAAACTAAACAAAACTCCCTTTAAAAACATTATAGAAGTAATTGTTCAGTATAAAAAATACTCAGGCAAATATAATGACCCCAATGGCTCAAAAAATACTTTGGAAAAGTTATCAGTGTTTTATTATTCTAATTTTAATGAGGATAATAAAATGTCACATTTGTGTACAGATTTGATTTTTGACAAATATTTATTGAGTGCTTACTATGTGCCTATCACTGTTCTCAGCATGGGGAAATATCAATGAATTAAACAGGCAAAAATTTGAGAGCTTACAGTTGAGCTTATGGTTGGGGAGACGTACAAAGTAGTTACAATGTTAGATGATGGAACAGATATGAGAAAATGGCAGGGTAAGGAAGTTTGGGGGCTCTCCCTTTTGAATAGTATGTGCCCCAGTAGTACATCACTGAAAGGTTAATATCTGAATAAAACTTGAAGGAGGTGTAGGAGGGTTTACTGTGGGTATTTCTGGAGGAGGAACATTCCAGCAGGGAGATTAGCACCTGCAAAGCCTGGGGCACTTGAGGATGGGGAGCGGAAGATGAGAACTGGGCAGCCTAGAGCAGAGAGAGTGGGTGAGAAGGAGAGAAGGTCAGATGTGATGGACACAGGACAGGCCAGGAGGGCCCCCCAGGGTCTCTGACTCTGAGTGGTGGGAAGCACAGTGACACGGTGACGTGATTGGAGTTAACACTGTTCACATTCCTATTATCTCACCTCCCATTCCATAGTTTGTCTCAGCTCAGTTTTTTAGAGACACTGTAAACCCTGATTTTCATTAATTTCTTTTATTTTTCTCCTCTTTTTGAATAACTTTTTCTCTTTTTTTCTCAATCCCCTTTGAGTTTCCTACTTAATTATAGGCTTCAGCTTTTCTGCTTCTTGACTTCATTTATTTCTGAAGTCCTGATTCTTTCAGTATGTGACAACTCCTAAAATCAGGCAGTTCCTTTAATCCTTTAAATTTAATTTTTGCTGTTTCAAATTTTTTAAAGAACTTTTGTCACATCTATAGCAGAAATGGAAAGCAATTTGTCATGACCAGATTAGTTATGTTTTTGGAGACTGCTGTTTACAGTTTTCTATATTTTTGTCCACATGAAAGGAAAAATGGTATGGAAGAAATTATGTAAGAAGTCTTTTCAGAAAAAACTGTGTAATTAAACTGAGACATATTAATTTTTAAGGTTGTCAGTAAACCTGTCATAATCAAAGTTGTCAAATGTAAATCATGCCCTTTTAAAAGTTTTCTTTTTGTGCTAAATCTCTAAACTTACTAGTTGTAAAATAGTAGTCAAGGTACCACATTGAGGGATTTACCGAGAAGTCGCACGCCTGCCTTCCCTTTACCTGTTTTTTTCTGACGTTAATATCTTCTGTAACTATGGTGTAATGGTCAAAACTAAGAGATGGACATGGGTATATTACTCTTGACTAAATTTCTAGACATTATGAGAGCTCCACCAGTTTTTTTCACTGAAGTCCCTTTTCTGGGGACATCTACTGCAGGGTACCACATTTCATGCACAGAGACTACTTTTTAATGGCTAATTGAGTACATGTGTTCCACATGTGAAAGTACTATTTTATACACTATACAAACTGGTTCCAAAAGTAGAAAATGAAATCCTCTATTTACTTAAAATTTTATTACAGATAAATTGGAAAGATACTATAGCGTTCACATATTTCATATCCAGTTTCCTTAAGCAGTAATACCTTACATTAATATGGTACATTTGTCATAATTAATCAGTTGATATTGATATAGTCTTACTAATGAATCCATACTTGGTTCAGATTTCCAGTTTTGCTTGATGTCTTTTCCTGCCCCAGGCTCTTGTCCCCAGTGTATGTTACAGTTACCTGTCGTATCGCCTTCTCTTGGTTTTGGTGTTTCCCAGACTTGCCTTGTTTGTGATGACTTTGACAGCTTTGAGAAGTACTAGATAGGGTTTTTTGCTTTTAGTTGTTGTTGTTCCTGCATTTGTCTTATTGGGATTTGTCTGATCTTTTTTCCTCAAGATTGATTGTGGGTATATTTTGGGAAGTTAGGTCATGAATTAATGTACCATTTTTTAATTGCAAAATATCAAGAGTATGTATTATCAGCATGATTTATCACTGTTGATAAGAACCTTGATCACTTGGCTGAGGTACTATCTGTTATGTTTATAGATTGTAAAGTTACTCTTCCTGACCACCCCCCCTTCAATCCTGGACTTTTTGGAAGGAAGTCACTATATGCAACTCACACTGAAGGAGTGGGGAGTTATATTCTGCCTCACTGAGTGTGGCGTATCTGCATAAAACTTTGTGAATTCTTCTACATCAGACATTGATTTCTTCTTCATCATTTACTTATTCAGTCTTTTATTTGTATTTGTTTGAATACATTGATATATATTTTATACTTTGAGGTATAAACTAGTGCTTCTTTGATTTTCTCATCATATGTCAAACGAGGTCTGATGTTTTCTTTTTGCTTGTTTATGAACAAAAATATACAAAACACTGCATTTTATGTGACCTAAAATAATGATTTTAGTCATCAGGTGAGTTTAATTTATGTTTTTATCTTTTATAGGATAATTAAAAGTAATCCTCCAACCTTCTTCCCACCCAAAATAAATAAGAGCTGGGGAATATGTGGGTGGCAGAAAAATTGGATTGGAAAGGGCTTATTTTGCTCAAATTATTTCAGCTTTGGCCATTAGGAGGTCTTTTATTGGCTTCTTGGGTTCTTCTAACATGCTTTTATCATTGTTTTTGTTGTTGGTTTTTTACTTTTTTTTTTTTTTTTGTCTTGGCACTTTCTTACTTTATGGGGTTATGAGATGATTCAGGTTTATCTTATATATTCTTACCCTGCCTTAGAATCAGCTCTTTCTCTAAGCGGACATAGTTCTATTAATGGACAAGGATTTTTGAAACCAAGATCTGGTCACTGGGTGTCAGCCTACTTTTATAAGGCTTTTTAACGTGATATTTATCCTGGAATGCAATGACTGCTTAACATTAAGAAAATCGTTAATATAATTTACAACAGTAATAGATTAAAGGAGGAAGACTATCAATAGACACAGACTAAGACATTTTATCAAATTTAATAATAGTTTATAAAAATATTTTTTAAAAAATGTAGTCAAGAATAAAGGGAATTTCTTAAATTGGCAAATGATGCCCATTGAAAATCTCCAGTAAACATTAGACTTAATGATGAAATATTAGAAGCGTTTCTTTTAAAATCCTTTACCAGGCTAGAATTACTTTTGTCACTGCTTCTGCTCATCATTGTACTTTTCGACCAACTAGCACAATAAGACAAATGGTATAAGGATTAGGGTGAGGGGAGAAGCACAGTTTGCATTATTTGCAATTAATAATTGCCTAATAGAAAATTGAAGAGAATCTTTAGATAAACTTTTAGAAGATTGCTTATTTTGCTCAAATTATTCCAATTTTGGCCATTAGATGTAAAATGAACTTTCAAAAATCCATAGAATTCCTACACATCATTCATTAGCCCTTTGAAAGAATATATGTAAAATGTTATCAAATGCAAATCTAAAAAGAAGTATATATGATATTGATAGAAAAAATTATTAAAGGTTATAAAGGGAAATTTATGCCATATTCATGGAAGGGAAGACTTAGTACTATAAAGATATCACAACTTTCTCCCAAGTGACTTATGCATTCAATGCAATTCCAATCAGAATCCCAACAAGGTTTTCATAGCATTAGCAAGAGAACAGGTTTAAGTATATATGACATGATTTCAAAGAAAGTTAACTAGGAGACATTGTGTTCTACCACACAAAGATTTATTTTAAAGCTAAAGCAATTAAATAAATTAATGTGGTATTGGAGCAAAGATATTCAGATAAACTAGAAAACAAAATGGAGAGCCTTGAAGTACACTTACATATGTATATGTAGGAATATGTAATATAAATAAAATGGCAAAATAGTGAGAAAAGAATGGATAATTTTAAAAGGCTGATTTAACACTGTATATGTTATGAAAACCTTGTTGGGATTCTGATTGGAATTGCATTGAATGCGTAAATTTTATTTCATTACTACCAAATACGTTGGATACAAATAAATATTGAATAATCAAGAACTTATAAACTAAAAGCAATATTTTAAAACTTTTAGACGTTAATATAAGAGAATATCATAATATTGAAATCAGAAAGCATTTTGTTTTAAAAATTAAAAGATAAAATTTATAAGCTTTAGTGGGAAAGTTTGATAAATCTTAAATATATTAGAAATAAAAACCTTTGCTTAAAAAAACCTTTTAAAAAAGTAGAAAAGTAAGCTGCTGATTCATATAAGAAATTTGCAAAGTAAATAGGAAAGTGCTATGACCAGTAAACACTGGAAATTTCTTGTGCAGAAAAGTGCAGATTATACATTAAAGCATTACTGAGATAGCATCCCATGTGCATCTATTAAGGAAAATTTTAGAAGTCTGAAAATGCCAGAAGGCAATGACTAGTAGAAACTGGATTTCTTCTCCAGTGGTGGTGGGTATTCTGTTCTGTTACCTGCTAAAGTTGAAGCTGAAACATAACCTGTGACCCAGCAATTCCAATTTTATGTTTATACTCCAGAGAGTCTCTAACATACACACAAAATGGTTCATATAAAGCTACACACTTTAGCACTGTTTCTCATAATGAAAATATCAAAACAATCTCAAGGCCCCTCAGGAGAACAGATGAATAAACTGATTTCTTCAAATAGTGAAATGATATTTAGCACTTTTAGTGAAAGTGAGCTATTTGTGCATGTGTGGACATGGATAAATGTCATAAATCTAACATTAGAGAAAATGTAACATGTAAAAATAATACATCAAATTTAAGATAATAGATACATTTGAGGAGGGGTCTTAAGTGATATCCATTTATTTAATTTGTTGATGAAATATCCTGAAATGTTTTACAAATCTGGATGGAGTTAAATGATGTCTCATTTTTTAAATTTTTAAAATATTTCATTTAACAATCTTAAGAGAATTTCAATAAAAATGTTGAAATTAAAAAAAAACCTATAATTGTATTAGAAGAGAAGATAGGAGAAATTAGAAGGAAATATTAGCTTGTCCAAGTTTAGAGAGTTTTATTTTTAAGATCTGAACACAGTGAAGGTATGTCTGAGCAGGACAACGGAGTCATAAATTCTGAGAGTAAAAGATAGAGAACTGACATTGTAAAAAGCAAAAACTTCTGTTGAGTAAAAGGTTACATACACCAAGTTAATAAATTAAACATTTCTTTATTGCAACTGATAAAATAGTTATAAAGAAACAAAATTCTAAGAAATTGCGGAGAAATCTTCAGAATAATGCTTTTGATTATGTAGGTGATTTAGTCCAGCCTTAAACTATGTGTGAAAAGTTGAATGTGTTTGGAATCTTTACAATGCCCTAGGATTCTTCTCAAGAGAAAGATTTTTTTTAAGAGACAAGGTCTCACTCTGTTGCTCAGGCTGGAGTGTGGTTGTGGGATCTTTGCTCACTGCAAACTAGTCTTGAGTATCTGGGCTCAAGTCATCCTCCTGCCTCAGCTTCTGAGACTACAAGTGTGCAGAGGTATACACCACCACGCCTGGCTAATCATAAAAATTTTTTTGGAGATAAAGTCTCACTTTAGCTTCATTGTCTAGGCTGGCCCTGAACTCCTGCCTCAGCCTCTTGAGTAGCATGAACCATTGGCCCAGCAAAGGCAGCAGTCCTGGAAGACAACTTTGGTTTTTTTTTGCAGTTTTTGGCCGGGGCTGGGTTTGAACCCGCCACCTCCAGCATATGGGGCTGGCGCCCTACTCCTTTGAGCCACAGGTGCTGCCAGAAGACAACTTTGTTAAGCAAAAAGAGTCTCTTGTGTCATCTGGTGGCTGGAATAGCCACTGTGTCTCTGTTTTGTGTTTGAAATGTGTAGCAGGAGGAGTAGGGCATGATGAAGCACCATTCCCTTCCTGATAGTTTTAAAAGTCGAAGTAAACTTACACACGGAGAAGTGTACATCATAGTTGACCAATTTGTTGAATTTAGGTTGACTGTGAAATCAGTGGCTGGATTGAGAATGTTTTTATCACCACAGGTACAGTAGAACCTCCGTAGTTGACCACCTCCCTACATTGACCATCTCCCTAAGCTGACATGACCAGTTGACCTAGACTGGACATGTACCACATGTACTCTGTGTACAGTAGGCCTAGTTCCTTATGTTGACCACCTCTGCATGTTGACCACTTGGTTACAGTCCCCTGGGTGGCCCACTTACAAAGGTGCTACTGTAGTTCCTTTTTTTTTTTTGAGACAGAGCCTCAAGCTGTCACTCTGGATGGAGTACTGTGGCAACAAAGCTCACAGCAACCTCCAATTCCTGGGCTCAAGTGAGTCTCTTGCCTCTGTCTCCCAAGTAGCTGGGACTACAGGTGCCCGCCACAATGCCCAGCCATTTTTTGGTTGCAGCCGTCATTGTTGTTTGGCAGGCCCGGGCTGGATTTGAACTCGCCAGCTCAGGTGTACGTGGTTGGCGCCTTAGCCCGTTGAGCCACAGGCGCCGAGCCGTGTAGTTCTTTTTTAACTCTTATCAGTCACATACCCTCACCCTGCATAAACAACCATTGATAGACTTTATATAATTCAGGTCTAAGTTTTTTCTGTTCTTGAGCTTTATGTAAATGCTATCATACAGTGCGTATTCTTTTGTGTCTGACTTCTTTGCTTCAGCATAATATTTTTAAGATTCATCTATGTTTTGTGTCTTACTTAGTCCAATAGTCAGTCCTTTTATACCCATGGTTTTACTTTCTGCAATTTCAGTTACCTGTGGTCAGTGGTGGCCTCAAAATATTACATGGAAAATCTTAGAAATAGCCAGTTCATGAGTTAGAAATTCTATGCCATGCTGACTAGCAGGATGAAGTCCTATGCGGCCCCACTCTGTCCCCTCTTTGTCCCACGTGAATCATCCCTTCTCTAGTGGATGCCTGCTGTAGATGCTATGATCTGTTAGTCACTTAGCAGCCTGATAAGTTATTAGATCAGCTATCAGGGTGTCACAGTCCTTGTGTTCAAGGAATGCTTATTTTACTTTTTTTAGAGTATATTACATGTGTTCTATTTTATTATTGTTATTCTCTTACTGTGTCTAATTTATAAGTTAAATTTTATCAAAGGTATGTATATACATATATGTATGTACAAGAACACAGTATATATATAGTTTGATATAATCTCTGGTTTTAGGCATGGAGTCTTAGAACAGATCCCCTGCGGATGGGGGCAGGGATTACTGTAGTTGGTTTTCTTAATAAAAGCTCAGTAGTAGTTCATAGAATGAATAAACCACAGTTTGTTTAGCCATTTTCCTTCTGACAGAGATAGTATTTGCATTTTTTTTTCTATTTGGCCTATTATGAGTGAAGCTGCTATGAAATTCTCATAAAATAATTTTGGTAGACATATCAGTCCATTATAAAATATATGATTTACAAACATTTTCTCTCATTTTTTAGGTATTCTATTCACTTTCTTGATGGTGTTCTTTAAAACATGAATGGCTTTAGTTTTGAAGGACTGTATATTTTTTCTTTTGTCATTTTTATTTTTGCAGTCGTATCTGAGAAGGCTTTGCCTAACCCGGGCACAAAGATTTTTATGTAAAAAAATCTATAAAACTCTGTAAGAGTTTTATGGTGTTACCCTTAAGTTTAGATATGTGGTCTATTTTGAGTTATTTTCTGTGTGTGGTTTGAGTAAGAGGTTCAAGCTCATTCTTTTGTGTGTGGCTGTCCACTTATGCTAGCACCATTCATTGCAAAGACTTTTTTCCCCATTGAATTATACTGGGGCCCTTGTTGAAAATCGGTTGACATGAATCTGAAGGTTTGTTTCTGGACTTTCAATTCTATTCCATTGATCTATCTGTCCATACTTATGTTAGTGGCACACTACCTAGATTACTGTAGTAATCCAGTAACACAAGTACCATGCAGTAAGTTCTGTAATCGAGAAATGTGCTTTCTCCAACTTCATTCTTTTTTTCTTAGAATTTATTGGCTATTCTAAGCCCGTTGCATTTCCATATGAATTTCAGCAGCAGCTTGTTAATTTCTGCAATAAAATAAAAGCCAGCTAGGGTTTTCAAAGAGATTGTGTTGAATTTGTTAAATTAATTTTGTTGGTTCTTGGATTTCATCTGAATGAAGTCTAGAGTACCTGCTCTTTTGTGTCTTAATTCTTCCGCATAGCATAATATTGTTGAAATTCATGTCATGATATGTATCGGTAAGTAGTTCATTCCTTTACCTTGCTGAGTAGTATTTCATTGTGTAAATACATACCCATTATTTGTTCCACTGTTGATATATATTTTTAGTGTTTGCCAGTAGCTATTATGAATTAAGCAACTATGAACATTGTAGCTTTGTTTTCTTATTCTGCTTTGCTTTTTTATTCTTTTCAAAAGATATTTGCACTATTCTGAATCTTTTTAATTTACATGTCAATGTTAGAATCAGCTTGTCAATTTCCTCACAATACTTCTGTTTTGTTTTAATGGGAAATTGTCCAGCTTTCAGTTTAGGGTTACCTGTCTTCCGTGGGCTGTGTTGTAACGTCAGTTCACTTTCCATAGTATTTATAGTGCCATCTGGATTGTTCCACGTGTGCACTGCCCAAGACTGGTTTGACACCTTGGCTTTCTTTGCCTGTATGCCTGGCGATATCACAGGAGGAAAAGTGATAAACTCATTGTTGGTTCAGTCCCTACAACTTCTACTTCTGTTTTCCGTTGCCAGCATACTTACTGCTGTTCACTTTTCAGAGTCCTTGGATGGCTGTTCTTTGCTTTCCATCTGGATTTATGTTTGTGTATAGTGGGAGCAGCTAGATTGTGTTTACTACATCTTTTCTACAAGTGGAAGCTTCGAGTGACTTGTAGGGTAAGACATTGAGGCCTTACCCTTGTAGGGTAAGACATTGGCCCCTCCAGGGCCAGGCTTGGAACCTGGGCCCTAGAGAGCCCCTGGAGATTTCCTTTACTGATGGTGACTGGAAACACGTGCACCCTCACAGGCTCTGCCTTATAAGCACTCCTGCTAGTGCTTCGAGTTACTGTGAAATTATCTTTCTCCCCGGCTTAGTGCTGTTCTCTGCTGCCCTGCCCACAGTACTGGAGGCTGTAGCAGTGCATTCAGTGAAGGCGTCAGGAGCTCCTGTGCCTCATTCTCTTGCTTTTGTACCCCACTTTAGGAAGCCCTATGCATGGGCTCCTCAGAATGATTCTCTTCTGAATTTTTCCCCAGCAGCCAGCATTCCCTGCCTAATACTTATTGGAAGCCCAGAGTACTTGAGCTTCCTGTGCCTTGCCTTTACCTATCAAAAGTTCCTGCTGCCCTGACCCATTAGTTTCCCAGGTGCAGATTCATTGAAGGGCCATGGCAGAAAGTTGGCAGATGACGAAACTTATTAAAGGTAGAATATTAATGTCTTTATATAGTGATCAAGGAAATGCCATGAAGGGTATCTGTAACAGTATGATCAAAATATTTCTGAATGTATATGAATCGTGCCCTGTGATTGCACCAATGTACATAATTA
>CAUYON010064152.1:0-12595 GCA_963573935.1 Arctocebus calabarensis
GAGGCTGTTCACCTTGGAGACCTGTTGCTTATATGGGTACAACCTCGTCCAGCATGAGATTCACACTCTCTCCCCCAGATTTTCAAGTGCCATCCAGGGCTCACCAGACTGCCCAAACCGCAACACTTTCCAAGGCACAGCCCCTCTGCCAGTAGCTCTGGCACTCTCCACTCCCTCTGCATGCCCCTCAGTCCAACAAAATGCCATTTTATCACTGATTTGTGGCCTGCAGGCTCAATTCTCAAATTCCTGAGACCAAAGATTCACTGAAGAAATTCCAGTAACAAAACTACAACATCTTTTCTAATGTCTTTTCATTTTCTCCCAAGTCCCACGTGGCCACGTGGCTGCCACCAAAGACAAAAATTGGAAAACCTACAACTTCCAGTTTCTCTGAGAATAGCCAGGGGACAAAGTTGGAGCAAGGAAAAAGGGCACACTCACACATTCGTTTCACCCCATGAATGGGGGAGGGTAAACCCCACCTATTGTTACCCATCTCAGTCATTCTCCAAGCACTCACATGCATACAATTCCAACCCATTTCTTAACCTGGGCAGCCTCGATTTCCCACTCAAGCTGCCACGTAGCCATAGGAGGCAAACCAACACTCCCCTAGGCCCTGTGAAGGAAGGTCCAACCCCACCCTCAGAGTTCTCTCAGTCACACCACATCCACACACTCTCAGACACCTCTCAACAGACCTGTCAGCATTCTAATGCCCAAGAAGTTGATCAGGATCCTTCTTCCACTACAACTGTAGTGGGACCACAAGATTGATCATACCTTGTCTTAGACATCTGCCCGTGTAGGTAGGGGCATGTTCCTGCATGCCAGTTCCTCCTGGTGTGTGTTTGACTCCTTGAAGACCTGCCAAGGCGTCCACACAGAAAGGCCAAACTACCTCCCCAGAGTGCTCAGTGGTTCATGTCACCCAGGCCGATCAGGGGCCCCCATGTGGGTGTCCAGAGGATTGACGGCAACTACCAGGTGCATGTTCTCTCCAAGGGTGAGCTCACTTCCCGGTCAGGGAACCAAAAATGTTGCAGGAAGACAAGGCCTAACGGAGAGAAAGAGCACCCAAATACCACGTTTATAAGAGGAAGGGCTTTATTCATCAGCTGGGAGCTACGGCATAGAAGAATTCCAAATGGCCGTGCTCCTCCTCTAGCTTGATCTTTCCCTTTTTATTGACAGTCAAGAAGTTCCACCCCACAGGTACCCTTTTCATTGGCCAGTTTGAATCAAGCTGGAGATGCTAACCAGCCCCGACAGAACTACAGGATTTCACAGAACTTGGAAATTTCCAAGTTCCAGGAAGTTACAAATTCCTAAGGGCGGAGTCACCATGGAGAGGATCCTGCAAGTGTATCCTTGTGCTCTCCTTGAGAAGACCTGTTTTCCCAGACCTCACCCTTTTCGGGTATTCTCTCTCAGCTCAGTGCCCATATACAGTGGTTACAATGCCAGCCACGTGCACCGAGGCTGGCGGGTTCAAGCCCGGCCCAGGCCAACTAATCAACAATGACAACTGCAACAACAACAAAATAGCCAGGTGTTGTGGTGGGTTCCTGTAGTCCCAGCTACTAGGGAGGCTGAGGCAAGAGAATAGCTTAAGCCCAAGAGTTTGAGGTTGCTGTGAGCTGTGACAGCACAGCACTCAACCAACAGTGACATAGTGAGACTCTGTCTCAAAAAAAAAAAAAGAATACCTGCAACTGAGGTTAATCAGTTGCTGAATTTATATGGGAAAAGGGGAAAAAAAGGGCAATTGCAGCCAAATTCACAAGGCATTGTGGATTTCAATGTTGTATCTATTTTTTCTTCTGGCAAGGTTGGAAACTGACTTTACAGGTGTTTCTGATTCTGACGGCTGACATTCACATCTCCATTGACATTCACACCTCCATTGTCTGAGAATTATAGGAACAAATTCTGAAAGAGGTATTTAATCAATAGGTCTAGCAATTGTAAAAAAAATAATTTATATTTCCTTTTTGTCTTTTGAGATCCTCAGTGGTTTGAGAAAAGGAACTTGGTGGGGGTGAGGGCAGTTGCTAGTACATCTCCTAGGCAGAGAAAGAAAGCAGGTATAGAGTGAGATTGATTTTATTTCGTCCTGAAAAATTCTGAGTTAATTATTTTTCTATTATTTCACTATAAAGACCTGCCATCCTTACAGAAATTAGTTGTCGTTGTTCCCTTCTCCAGATGTGATCCCAAAACTCCTGAAGGTGGGCCTTGAGTGGACCAAGAATGTTAAAGATCTGCACTGTGCTCTCCAAGTGGGATAAAAAAATAAGGTTACGTCAGTTCACAGGAAAAGGGACAAAGTTTTAGAGAAACCAACGGACAAACAAAACCCCAAAGGTCAAAAAATAAACTACTCCAGTTTTTCAGCTGCCACAGCTGCAGTATCCCTCTACTCCTCTCCCTGATCTTTATTTTTTCATTACTACATTTACTGCTATGTGTTTAAGTAAACTTTTAGTGAGATGAAAAGGGGCAGTGACTTTTTAAAATGCCATTGTATTTTGTGACTATAGGGTTTGGATCTATAATAAAAATTGATGTAAAATGCTATAATTAATTTTATAAATGCTAAAGGGAAAGCTGTACACACACAAAATATAGTGGAGTATAACTTCCTTGCTTTTTATTGCTGGTGGGTGCATTGGGATTTAAACTCTTTGAACATTAGAAACAAAATAATTTTCCATAATTGATGTTCTTTGCTATAATTTTGTCTCTAGATGAAGGGAGACAAGATAAAAAGAGAGGTAATCTTCCCCTGATGATACAGATTTGGAGCTTTAAAAGTAATTTCTGATTTGCTAGTGAGCAATGAGCTTTTATAAAATTAGATATTTGACCTCTGATGGCTGGTGATTTTCCTGCCTGGTGCATATTTTAAACAGGGTAATTCTGCACTACTAGACTGACAATATAAAATGGGTTTAGGAAAACCTTGTTTTCTCCTGTATTTGGAACACAAGTGTTTGGCCTTATGGTATCTAGCCTTTGCTGTTGCCGAAGAAAGTCATTGGCCTTTTGGAATCCTGAATTCTCAGATCTTCATTTCCTGGATCTGACTTGAAACTGAAACCTTTTACAGTTTCAGTTGTAAAAGATTTTAACTGGCTCAAACAGCTGGGGGTTGTTTAAATCTCAACAAGAGCTTTGCTGAGCTGAAGCATAGGCTCAATGAATAGAACTCAGACTTTCAGACTTTTACGGAGACTATAAACTATGACAACATCATGGATGGTGGCTGGACTGTCTGATACCCCAGGGAAAGAGTTTGCTCTCTGATGTGACCATCTGAAAAAAAATGAGCTGCTCATAGGTTCAATATTTCTAGGGCACAGACCTACTGCATTTCTTAAGCTGAGGTTCTTAGAAAACGTGTAAGTTGGGGGAGGACACATCACCAAAATGATGAACTCTTCTCCCATTCCTGATAGACTGAACTCTTAATCAAATTTTAGGATGCTTCATTGTTGTTGATTTGTGTTCTTTGGCTTTCTGGATTAGTTGTAGTTTGCATCAGTGGGTTGATGGCTTGTTGCTACTTCTCTCAACTTTCTTCTCATAAACACACCTTAGTAAGAGAGTTTAATTTTTAGATGCAGTTGTTCCCCAAAATGGTTTAGCCTTAACTTGGCTGCTCAATGAATGAATGATCAGGGCAGAAGGGATTGGGAGGGAAAGGGATTAGGTCAAATCATTTTAAAAGAATTAATTCATGATTTCATACTGATCACTTCCTGAACACGATGTGTCTTTCTGTTTTATTTTAGTTGTATAAAAATATTTTTCTATAAAAATGATTTTGTCTTTCTTGCATATAATTCTTCCACGTGAAAGGCTGGTGTGAGATTTTGGATGATTTCTAAAACATTTAATGTTATGAATACCCAATGGGACACAATAATTTTATAATGGGGGAAAAAAAATCTAGCACATAGGGTGGCACGGAGGTAGGTGGGAAGATATTAATGGTATTTGTTTTTCGGAACTGCTCCTGAAAGCTTTTCCCCAGTTCCCAGAGAAAAAACACTTCATGCTATCTTCCCAAATTGTTGCAAATGCTTTGAGTTCAAACTGAATGCTGACCCTGCTATCATCACATCTGCTGGTACAAGCTGTGAGGCAACAGTCTGAGGGCTGATTGAAAAGTGCTTTAGTTCCTGAATTTTTCACATAGAACTCCAGATGTAGGCCAAATTCATGAGGCAGACAGACTGGTTTCAATGGCAAGGAAAACCATTTGGAACTTACTGCCTGTCTTAGTTCATTTTGTGCTGCTGCAACAAAAATACAGTAGAACCTCTATTATTGACCACTTTTCTGCATTGACCAGCTCCTTAAGTTGACCTGTGTTTCATAGACTGGAAAGTACATTTCACCACATGTATTTGTCAGTACAATAGGCCTAGGTCCTTATGTTGACTATGTTGACTAGTTTGTTACAGCCCCTAAGATGGTCAGCTTATAAAGGCTCTACTGTACTTGAGACCAGGTAATTTATAAAGGGCTGAAATTCATCTTCTTACAGTTCTAGAGGTTGATAAGTCCAAGATGAAGGAACCAGCATGATCAGTTATGTTGTGAGGGCTAATCCCACCTTCCAAGATGGTACCTTGCTGCTACATCCTCTGGAAGGGAGGAACACAACATCCTCACGTGGCTGAAGCACAAGCTGACAAAAAGATGTAGGAAGCCTCCTTTATAAGGTATTTAAGTCCATTCATAAAAGTAGGAACCCTCCTAATCTAATCACCACTGAAGGGCCTCAATTCTTAGTATTCTCACATGGGCAACAACTACATTTGGGAGAGGCCATTTTCAAATTACAACACTGCCTTTCAGGAAGGCCTTCTGAAACTAAGGACTGAACCAAAATTTTCACAGTGAATTAAAAGCTCTAGGGCAGAAGACCATAATGGGGCCCTATGCTGCTTGCTTAATGTCTGTCCTGCTTAGTGTGCCCCAACCTTGCAATCTCTTTGTTTTCAGAGGCACTACATGTGTCCTCTGGGATTATACCTGTGTGTGTGCACCCTGACTCTCATAGCACCTCAATTTTTCTACCAGATTTGTTCTGTGCCTCAGGTCAAGGAAGAAAAGTTAATATAGAAACTTATGGAGGAAGTCATGTGACTTTCTAAGATAAAAGAACCTTTATGACTAACGGGCTTTGTTTTAACTGGTTAAATCTAGTACACGTGAAATGTGTAACTGAAACAAATATGGCAGATTGGACTCACCTTACCATGTGAAGGCTTACAGAAAATTTTGCTATGAAGATGACTTAACCCCAAGGGAGTAGACTTTTCAGAGAAATGATAACATAGCAGATATGAAAGTGCTTAGCATTAGAAAGGGAAAGGGGAGAGGGAGGGAAGGGAAGGGAGAAGGTGGGGGGAGATGGGACAAAGGGTGAGATCACATGTATGGTACATATTCGAAGGGTCAGGAGAAAACTTCTAAACAAGGATCAAAAATGTTTTCATATAGTAAACGAGAAAATATCATGAATCAGGTCAATCAGGTTGATAAAATATCTCAGATTGCATGTGAAGCCCCCACACTGTACCCCATGGTTGAACTAATGTACACAGCTATGATTCAATAAAAAAAAAAACACTACAGTTTATATTTGCCATCTGAAGACATTGGCTGTTATGTGTAGATGTCACATGATACCACAGTAAAAATCCTCTCTTCATTTCGAGGGAAAAAAAAAGGCAGGCAAACCTTTACATGTTTGGTATTTTTTTCTACCAGGCATTAAACTCAAACACCAGACTGCTAAGCTCAAAACCAAGCACTTGATATCCTTGGTGTCTTCGAGAGCTTGGAGCTATTTTAACATCCTGGGGAACAAGTCCAAGGGAGGCCAGTACCACGGGTTTCAGGGGATCCTTTGCTTCAGTCAGCTGACATCCTGGACCCCTTTCCCTACCTCCTTTGGGGACTGACTTTGAAACTTCCAGAGTGGCCTTGCATCCTGGTCTGCACCAGAATGTCAACAGTGTTTTATTTCCTGAACTTGCTCAGGGGAATGTCTGTTTCATCCCCATGCCTGCTGCCACCGCTACCCCAGCAGAAGGGCTGTGAGCTACAGTAAGCCCCTGAGTCCTTCCAGCCCACCCCTCCCTGCTCTGAAGCTCAGCCAAGGTGGTAACCTTTGGGGAGCCAGAGGGCCACTCTCCCTCAAGATCTCACAGCATGCCTGGAAAAGGTTCCTCAACTGTTAGAAAGCGGAAAAACATCAAGTAAGAAAAAACTAAGTGAATTGTCCTGTTTCCAGTCTTCCCTAGGGAGTCCCTGCAAGCCATTATTTTGAAGCCTAGAAGCAGTGCCCTCCCTAGGGTGCCACTCACACAAATACTGAGAGACTAGACAATAATGCTGGACTTCAGAGTTTCCAAAACCCTGACTTGGCTGGCGTTCTCTCCACCAGCGCAATGGCTCTCTGTGGGCCAAATAATTCTAGGAGTCAGATGTCAGAGGAAAGGGGGTTAAAATCTGAAAACCACCTTACTTCACTATGAAGTACAGATGTTAGTAGTCACCACCTTATGGGTCCCCCAAAAGCCCAGATAGCTCCAAACTGAAAAAGTTTCCATTCATTTATTCATTCAGCACTTAGCCTAGGTGGCTCACACCTGTAATTCCAGTATTCTGGGAGGCTGAGTTGGGAGGATTGCTTGAGACCAGGAGTTTGAGAACAGCCTGAGCAAGAGTGAGACCTCTTCTCTACAAACGAAAGAAAGAAAGAAAGAAAGAAAGAAAGAAAGAAAGAAAGAAAGAAAGAAAGAAAGAAAGAAAGAAAGAAAGAAAGAAAGAAAGAGAGAAAGAAAGAAAAGAAGAAAAACTAGCCCCAGTCAAGCTGAGACTTCACTCAGGAAAAGTCGTGATCATCTATTATGTAAAAACACAGCCAGTATTAACCAACATGTTGGCCTGGACACAGTTGATTCTGAGGAGCTGGGATCTTTCTGGAGTGAAGTTGGTAGCCTATCAACCAGCATTGCAAATGTATAGGGTCCAAGTTGGCACACTGGAGTTCAGGTCTAAGCACTTTTCTTGTAAAGGAAAAGTATAGTCTATATGCGACTTGTGTTCTGCAGTGGAGGCTGCTTGTAGGCCCTGACTGCAGGTGTGCAACAAGCAGCTAACCCAGAAAATCCGTGCTGCCTTCAGAAAGAGCAGCGTGCGTGGGGGAGGGGGGGCTCACAGCACACAGGCCTCAGCCATGGGGTCTGGAGCACATCATTGACTCCTCCCACACTGTGACCCCAAACATAAAAGGAGAAAGTGAATTAAATTATCTCTAAGGGCCCTTTCTGGGAGAAAAAAACATGATTATTCTATGATTATTTAGTACATTTCAGGGAACTCAGTGGCAAATAAGGGGTTTTTTTGTTGTTAATTACTGCTGTGATAAATGACATACTTGGAACATTATTAGTGTAATAATCAGGTGCCAGACAGCACACTACATACTCCTAATATTTTCTCTTGGGTCTTACAAAGTACAGACTGACGTGGCAGAGATGATCAGTGTGTGAGGTAAGTCCCTTACTGAAAATTAGACACCCCTTTTATGACAAGGCACATTTTGGTCACATCTCTTACACTGGCTCTTAGCCAGGAAAAAAAATATTTGAGATCAAGATAGGGAACATTTCAAAGATTAATAAAATATTATAGCAGCTTTAACTGATGTCAATACCTTAGGGGGTGGGGGATGGGTCATTAAATCATGATGTGACCCCTGAATCATTAGTGTTTAAGAGAAGTATATGAGTGCATATTGCAAGCAGACTCCTACATGTGTTTGCCAACAAAAATACGAGTGCTAAATTCACACTAGGCTTGAGCTTTTGAAAGAAATTCAAGACTGATTTTAAAAGAAAGAAGCTACTACTAATAATAGCTATTCAAAAGTGAAAAAAATTACAGACAAGACATGTTTTTAAAATTAGAATAGTGTGCTAATTAAGTCAAATAGCCAGAGGCAAATTTGAGAAAATATTAGGCAGGAAAAAAGAAAACTTCCATAAAAACTACTAAAAGACTTACAAAAAAAACAGAGAAGGTACAAGACCTATGGAAAAAGAACAAGACACTATAAAAAAAGAACATTAAAGTGAACAAGAAATGCTCTTGGAAATTAAAAGTATAAGAACACAAATGAGACACTCAGTAAAAGTCTTGAAAAGAAAAGTTAGGGAAATCCACAGAAATTAGACCCAAAAGGCAAAAAATGTAGAAACTAAGGAGAAGGAAAATTAGAAAACAGTTCTAGATGGACCAATGTCCAGATAAGAAAAAGAAAAGAAAGGGGAGGGGGAGGACATGGAGAGAAATAAATCATAGAAAAAAGTAAAGAAAATTTCTTAGAACTTAAGGACATAGTGTCCAGACCAAACAGACCAACAACTCAGAACAATGAAACAGGCCCACATCAAGGCAGATCATCATGAAATTTTAGAAGACTACAAAGAAAAGATTACATAAGTTTGAGAGAGGAATATAAGCTTCAAACAAAGGTTCAAGGAAAGAGTGACATTGGACTTGTCAGCAATAACAGCAGAAGCTAGTAGACAGAGGAACTTTTCCAGAAACATTCTCAGAGAGAAAATAATTTATAATCTGGAATCCTAAGCCCAAATCACATATAGAGATAAAATAATTAAAAATGAAAAGTATCAAAACCAAAACCAAAATAAAGCACTCCCACCATGCAGTTCTTCTCAGGAGGCTATTGGAGAATATGTCTGTGAGGGTCGCTAAGCTAATGTCTCTTAGCTTCAAGTCTCCCCTTCTCTTTCCTCCTCCTCAGTTCATTTTTGTGACGCTGAGGCTGGACGGTGTATTTCTCTTTTCAGCAGCGTTCATGTTAGCCTCTGCCAATAGGGGGCACCAGTGAGCAAGAGAGATTACAAGACTGGGAAGGAAGAAGAATGTGTCCCCTGCGGTGGCTTCCTGCTTGTGTCAGTTTCATCTCCACTGTGGTTCTCACTCTGATAACACTACACAATCCCTCAGATATAACAGCGTCAGCCAGTGCCCACTCCAGCAGAATGTCTCTAAGCCCCTGAGGCACCAATACCAGCGGAATGAGACTCCTTTCCCCATAGGTCTAGATCCCAGGTCTTCAGGATTCCCCCAGGGAAACCTCCCAATTGTTCCTTTCTCCAGTCCTGTTGGTAGTACCTATTTCCTGTACTTATTACCACTGTGATACTTCGGTTTTTACTTTTTTCAGTTCTCTAGCAATTCACTATTATGATATCTTCTAGGCTAAAATAATGGGTGTGGTTTCTGCCTCATGAGCGGACTATAACTGATAGGAGTCTTCCCAGAAATAAGGGAGCAAAGAGAGAAAGAGGAAGACGAGGGATCCAGGAGTGAAACCTGCATGACAGTGGAGAGACTTAGGAGAGGAGAGAGAGATACCCGCACAATAGCCAGGCGGAGATGGCTGGGTGTGGTGGCTCACACCTGTAATCTGGGCACTCTGGGAGGCTGAGGGGGGTGGCCTGCTTGAGCTCATGAGTTGCAGACCAGCCTGAGCAAGAGCAAGACCCCATCTCTAAAAATAACCAGGCACATGGTGGCAGGGGCCTGTAGTCCCAGTTACTCAGGACTTGGAGATAAGATAATCACTTGAGCCTAAGAGTTTGATGTTGTTGTGAGCTATGATAGCACAGCACTCTACTGAGGGCAACAAAGTAAGATTCTGTCTCAAAATAAATAAATGAATAAAAAATAGCCACACAGTGGACCCAGAAACCAACCAGCCCCTTTTGAGCACATCAAATGGCTCCCAGAAAGATTTCTTCAAGAAGACATAAATCACAAAAAACTCCCTATGTATGAACATACTAACAGGAAATTTATATCATGGAGGGGCCTTTGAGATTGAATAAGTGAGCAGAATATGAAAACTAAACAAACAAATGAAAATAAGTGAGTATAAGAGGTAATTATAGATGCCAGGAAAAAGCAAAATGTTAGGCAGCTAAGGGTGAGTGTCTTTGCTATACAACATGGCTCTGTTAAAATAGCCTTTGCATGGACATAATAATGTAACCACTTATCACTGATTAATGCAAACTCTAATATGAACATATTGGGAGGATTGGAACATGTAAAGAGAGAGAGAGAGTGTGTGTGTGTGTGTTTGTGTGTGTGTGTGTAAAAGAGGTCATATTTGCACATGATGGAAAGCTAAATCCTCATTTTTCATAGTGAGAAAGTCAGGGTATAAGACCTAAACTGAAAAAAATACAAATCAAGAAGCTTGTACACCAATGAGAATAATAATAATGACAGAGTCTGCCTCACAGGTCATTATCAACATCAAATGAATTAATACACATACAGCATTTAGAGTAATGCCTGGCCCATGGCAAGAGCTACACAAGTGTTTGTTGAATGAATTGTTCATATGAGTGACAGGGGTAAACTTTTCTTCATGTCTCACTGAAGGAACTTAAACTTTACCATTTCACTTGCATGTCATCCATATGTCAAAACAATTATGTAAGTGAAAATTGTTTCTTTTCTTTTACTTTTTCAGAAATCACCAGAGATGTCAAAGATGATACACTAAATCAAGGTTTTTCAAAATTTCGATGGAAAGGTAAGAAACAGTGAGGATACTACCTGGAGTAAGCCAAACTTCAAGATTAAGGGCATGGTCTTGAAGACTGCCAGTGCTGCCCAAAACATCAGATCCCAAAGGCAAGGAGTTGAGGTCCAACCACAGTTATAGGGAACAGTACACACAAAACCACTTTCACTTTTTGACACCAACTATGTTCAAGAATTTTCCCAAACCACCATGAGTTCCCCTAACTTATTAGGATACTCACAAACTCTATTATATTATATTTACAGTTACATTCATTACAGAGAAAGGATACATTAAAGTCAGTCAACAGAGGAGACACACAGGGTAGAGTCTAGCAGAGTCCCAGATGGAGAGCTTCTGCTGTCCTCGGAATGCATTACCTCCCTAATGGATGTGTGCTATACCCTTGTAGTTCTGCCAATACAGGGAAGCTCACCTGAGCTTCTGTATCCAAAATTTCATTGAGTCTTCATTACATAGGTATGGTTAATTGATTGATTGTTCACTGGATGAACTCAATCCTAGGTTTAGGGTAATGAAAGCTTCCACCTAAATCATAAGGTTGGTCTTTCTGGTGTGGCCAGCACCCATCCTAAGACTATTGGGTATGGCTATCCAAAATAGTACAGAAAAAAGTGGGAGTAGGAGGGTGAATAGGATGGGAAGAGAGGTGAAGATAGACCAGAGCAAGATTTCTTCTGAAAATAAGTGATTAATTACCCAAGCTCTTGGCCATCACCCAGTAATGACTGCTATTTACTTGCCCTCCACTTTAGCCAAAGCATTTGTTTGTATGTTTCATAAACTTTCCAACTGCCTTGTTAGGTGTTTAGAGTTTTGTAGATGGGGAAACTGAGATTTAAGAAGACCAAATAAATGGCCCTACATCCCCCAAGGTAAAAAGAAGACCCACTGGGACTAGAAAGTAAGCCTTCTAGCCCCATATTCCTATTCTTTCCAACACAGTTTCTGGTATCTGTTCCCCACACTGATGCCAGTCACCTTCACCATACTCCAACCCTGAAAGTATTAGTCTTCTAAGGTGTTTGTACCAGTCTGTTTAACTTCCTATGCTGTTAACTTACTATGCTTTCATAAAGTTTTGTGATGAATTACAGAAATGTAAATACAACTTTGTAACCTAAGAACAATAATCTAAAGCCAAAACTTATTATCAGAAGGAGGTTTGTCTTTGTTCTAAAATTTTGCCATAATATAGCAATCATTTGTTTCTTACACTCTTTTCTTCCCAGGCTCCACCACCACCACTCCTTACTGCTGATGTGTCAAATACCTAACTAAGGACTTGAACATCACAGTGTACTTACTAGGAAAAGGGCAGGTAAGAAACACTCTGACCCAATGCTCATACTCTGTCCTGAGTCTGACACTTACAACTGTGCTTTTTGCCCATTGCTCTGATGAAAACTTACTTCCTACTAACACACTCTATCTAATTCTTATTGAACATTGCTAAAAGAAAAAAATCAACACAAGACATTTGTTAAAACCACATGTGGTAAAATTTGGTATAGCTAACAACCTGAGCAATTAATTAGAAATGGAAAAACCAGTTGGTAGAAATAAAATTTTAAAACAAAGTCTATAGTATCTAAATTGCACATGATTTAAAATGTCTATTGAAAGTATCTCAAGAATGGAAGAAAAAGTATCCAATGTACTCAGCCCTAATATGAAGCTAATTTATAGCTTTCATATGAAGGCTAAAACCCAATTATAGCACAAG
The DNA here is from genome assembly GCA_963573935.1 of Arctocebus calabarensis. NCBI lineage: Eukaryota > Metazoa > Chordata > Mammalia > Primates > Lorisidae > Arctocebus > Arctocebus calabarensis. The sequence continues at coordinate 12,402 of CAUYON010064152.1, forward strand.
AATACAGGGAAAGGGGAAAGGGAGGGGAGGGGGGAGAATTGGTGGAGGGAGGACAATTAGTGGGAACACACCTACGGTGCATCTTAGCAGGGTACTGGTGAAACTTATTAAAGGTAGAGTATCAATGTCTTTATATAGTGATCAAGAAAATGCCATGAAGGCTATCTGTAACAGTACAATCAAAATATTTCTGA
>CAUYON010064154.1:0-11147 GCA_963573935.1 Arctocebus calabarensis
TTTTTTTTTTAAGAGACAGAGTCTCACTTTGTAGCCATTGGTTGAGTGCCATGGCGTCACAGCTCATAGCAACCTCTAGCTCCTGGGCTTAGGCGATTCTCTTATTTCAGCCTCCGGAGTAAATGAGACTACAGGTGCCTGCCACAACGCCCAGCTATTTTTTTGTTGCAGTTCGGCTGGGGACAGGTTTGGACCCGCCACCCTCGGTATATGGGGCTAGCGCCCTACTTACTGAGCCACAGGCACCACCTGGGGATTTCCTTCATAATTTCGTCTTTGACCCAGCTATCATTCAGCCTAAGATTATTTAGCTTCCATAACTTTGTTTGAGTCTGAAGATTCCCGTTGCTGTTGAGTTCAACTTTTATTCCATGATGGTCCGAGAAGATACAAGGAATAATTTCTATACTTTTAAATTTGCTGATGTTAGACTTATGTCCTAGGATAGGACCTATTTTGGGGGATGACCTGTGGGCTGATGAGAAGAATGTATATTTAGTTTTATTAGGGTGAAATGTTCTGTAGAGGTCTGTAAAGTCCATTTTTTCTAGAGTCAGGTTTAAGTCTAATATTTGTTTAGTTTCTTCTTGGAGGCTCTATCCAAAACTGTCAAAGGGATGTTAAAATGTCCAACTATTATAGTGCAGGAAGATATCAAGTTGTTGATATCCATCAGGGTCAGCTTTATGAATTGAGGAGCATTCTTGTAGGGTGCATAAATGTTTATTATTGAAATCTCTTCATGTTGGGTGTTTCCTTTGACAAATATGTAGTGACCTTCCTTATCTTTACCTTTGTTAGTTTAAAGCCAATTCTATCTGCTACTAAAATTGCAACCCCTGCTTTTTTCTGGTTTCCATTTGCCTGTAATGTACAAGTCCATCCCTTCACCTTGAGTGTGTTTTTATCTTTTAAGGTAAGGTGAGATTCTTGTACCTAGCAGATATCAGGTCTGAGTTTGTATCCAGCCAGCCTATGACTCTTCAGAGGACAATTTAAACCATTCACATTGAGAGAATTGATAAGCCTGGTTGTTATTTTGGGTGTCATGATTTTTGGATGTCCAGTGGACATTTTTAATCCACTGTGGAAATCGGGTTTTGTTCCAAAATTTCTGGGTGAGTTTACTTTGGAGGTGGAACATTGTACTGGATCATTGTGGAGGATAGGTCTGAGAATATCCTGGAGAGCTGGTTTAGTTATGGCAAATTTCTTCAACATGTCTATGTCATTAAAGTATTTGATTTCTCCATCATAAATGAAATTCAGTTTAGCTGGATACAGGATCCTGGGCTGGAAATTGTTTAGTTTTAGGAGACTGAAGGTCAATGACCATCTTCTTCTGGCTTGAAACATTTCAGCTAAGAGATCTGTAGTCATTCTGATTTCTCCCTTTGTAGGTGATGGTTTTCTTACGTCTGGCTGCTTGCAGAATTTTCTCCTTTGTCTTAACTTTGGCAAAGTTAATCACAATGTGTCTAAGGAGATGCTTTATTTTGGATTGAGTCTTGCTGGGGTTCTGAAAGTGCCGAATTGAGTCCACATGAGGCAAGCACTCTCCCACTGGGTGCCGCCAGATGTGGCCCGAACCCAGGGTCAACACTACCATTGGCCAGGCATAGTCATAACCAGGGGTGTGCTCCTTCTCCCACTGAGTGCCCCTTTCTTTCCACACCATCTTTCTTTCCCATTAGTCAGATTCCATCCTGATGGTTGGCAGTCCATACCAGGCCCAGTTCTCTCAGGACAAGACGAAACTCTGTGCTCTGCAGGGGGCAGAACTTTAGACTGCTATGTGAGGGGGAAAAGGTGGACTGGGAGTTTGGACTTGTGGGGGAAAAAATCTGTTCAATTTGATGCCTGGCGGGGTAGTGTTTAGGTTCGTAAGTGGGACCGCCCCAGAGAAAGAGACCTGGAGTTTAGCAGCTCTCTCCAGCAAGGTAAAACGAGAGGTCTTTTGTTCCCTGCTTGTTTGCAGATAGCCTGCAGCAGACCCCCTGCTTGGGGGAGGGGGTCTCCCATCCTTTAGTCAATAGGCTTTGTACCTGTAATTCATTTTCTTGTTCTTCCTTGGAGGTACAGCTTGCTGAACTTCTTTCTTGGCTCAGCTCCCTGTCTTTGGCTTCATAGAGTCTGATTTCCATTCAGTTTTTCTTCCTCTGCTCAGGAGAGTCTGCTGAGGGTTGCTATTAGTTAGCCATCTTCCCAGAAGTCTATCCCACGCTGGTTTTTGATAATGACTTTTTTTTTTTTTAATTTTTTGAGACAGAGTCTCATTATGACACCCTCAGTAGTGTGCCATGGCATCACAGCTCACAACACTTGGGCTTAAGTGATTCTCTTGCCTCAGCCTCCCAAGTAGTTAGGACTACAGGCATCTGCCACAACATCCGGCTATTTTTTGTTGCAGTTTTCATTGTTGTTTAGCTGGCCCGGGCTGGTTTCGAACCCATCAGCCTTGGTGTATATGGCTAGTGCTGTAACTACTGTGCAATGGTGCCAACGTGATGATGAATGTCTTTTTGAATTAGGCCACTGGTTTAAGTTTTTTTTGAATGGATGGACATTTCCATTTTATTTTTTCTTAGTTTTGTCAGCTTTGATTTTGTTCTTTTTTGATTCCTTAGGCTTTTTGTTCCTTACTAATATGTGTATTACAGCAATAATCTTTGTAGCTTTTTGTACATTTGTATAAGTGCAGATCTGTCAATAATGCTTTAGGGTTATTTTCTTTAGATGTGTTCTGTAAGCAACAGGGGCCGTCATACTTTAGTTCAGGTATGTCATTAATTTTACAATTACCATTCTGTCCTGTGAGTATGCTTTGAAATCTCTACAGATTTGCTGACCAATATTTCTGGTCAGTTAGTACTTAAGATGTCCTCTTGATCCAAGTCAGTGCTAACATACAAGTAATGTTGAACCAGCTGTTTTAAGATTTGTGTTCTTGTCTGAGCATCCGGGGGCCAAATTTTGAAAGCATTCTTCTCAGCCTGTTTTAAAAAGCTTTTTATAGTGGCGGCACCTGTGGCTTAAGTGAGTAGGGCACCAGCCCCATATGCTGGAGGTGGCGGGTTTAAACCCAACCCTGGCCAAAAAAAAAAGCTTTTGGTACTCTGATGTTTTATTTATCACTATTAAATTATCCCTAGGGACCACTTCTATAAAATTACCATTTTTGTTCCTCTTTCACAGAGTATATAGTAGGTAACTGAGAAAACAAAGTTATATAGGACCACACAAATCTAAATTATTTTGATTTGCATTTTAATTTATTTCCTTTGCTTTCTATTCATTTATATAAATATTCACAAAACTCATAAGTGATGTTGAAAATGTTCCCAAAGCAGCATTATAAGGCAGTGGGCCCTGAGAACAGTAGTGACTAGTGCTGGCCTGATGTCCTGGAGCTCTGTAGGCACTGGAGAGGTGGACTAGAGCCCTTCAGATGGGTCCAGGGTGGTGGAGACAGAAGGATGATTGGCGCAAGGCGAGGGGAAAGGTGTTGCCTTAAATGTCACAATTACAAGACTATATAGGGGCACACAGGCTGAAAACCAGCTTTAGACCATTTATATATATACACACACATTTAAACATGTATTTTTTTCACTTCAAACATTTAGTGGAAAGTTTTTTCTTGTGCTATTCTTCTAAAATGTCAGTTTAATGGTTCCATATTGTTATGATGTCTATATAATGGTACATTTAATCTCTGTCATACATTTAGGTTATTTAGAACTACTTAGTTTTATAAACAATGTGAGCATTGTACCTAAGTATTTCATGTCGGTTGGGTTATAATGTAGAAATTAAGGTGCTTAATGTTTATGGCCAAATTGCTTTTCAGTATGATTTTTATAATCATCAATTAATGCATGATGGTGGAAAGCATCTATGAATTGACATTTGTCTCTTTTTTTCATTGAGTTTAGGTGGTTTTATTATCAGTCTGTGTAAACTCAAGGATTCTGACAAGTTTTATATTTATTGTGACATTTTCTCAGTGTTGTGTGCTTTCTACTTTCATAAAGTTTAAAAATCCTCTGTGGTCATAAGAAAAAGTACATAATGTTAGGGTAAAGTTTTAAGAATATAGAGACTTGTTTTTCTAGTATACACATGAGATGATGTGAAAATGGACAGAGGAAAGATTGTTTAGTTGAAATGTACCATGATACTGGTACAGTCACTATCCAATTTCTAAAAACATTTTATAAGAAGATATCCTAGGTATACTAGTGGAGGAGTTAGAACAAAGATCATCCATGGCTTAAGCCTGTGGTCCCTCACCCCCAGGCCAGTACTGGTCTGTGGCCTGTTAGGGAGCTGGCGTCCAGCAGGAAGTGAGCAGCGGGTAAGTTACAGAAGCTTCATCTGTATTACAGCTGCTCCCCATCGGCACCGCCTGAGCTCCACCTCCTGTCGGCTAAGTACAGCACTCCATGTGAGGGGTTTGGGTTGCACACTCCTTGTGAGACTAATGCCTGATGATTAGAAGTAGAGATATAATGTGCTTGAATCATCTCAAACCTGCCTCTGTAACTCAGTTCCATGGAAAAATTTTCTTCCATGAAAATCCAAAATGGTTGGGGACCACTGGGTTAAGCCATATCGTGGAAACTGGGATCATCTCAGCCACCTTAAGCCCTGTAGAAATGAAGGGCAAGACCAGTTACAAATGAGGTTGGGACTGTGACTGGCACACTGCTTCTCTGGCCTGTCTCCTCATCAGTTAAGTGGGAGCTGCATGATGGTATCTAGGGTCCATTAGTTTTGCCCCTTTGTAGTGTTCAGCCACACCCTTCATCTCTGGGAAAATAGTTAACTTACAGTAACCTACTTCTTAAAAGGAGACCACCAGATTCATCAGTAGGACAAGAAGCTGCCATATGTAGCAGACTCCAGGGCATTTAATTTCCTTCCTTTGAAAAGGTGCCATTAGAAGGTAGGGAAATATTTGTTTTCCCCCAGTCCCATGGCTTTGCTGTTTATTTTATGGAAAATTTATGTATTCATTTATGAGAATTTCATTCTCTAAGGATTTCATCACTTTAAAAATTTAAGTGCACTGGGATTACTGTTTATTGATATTGCATGTTTAAAAATCAGGAAAATGACTTTTACTGACTTTTAGTTCTTGACACTTAGTATGGCTATTAGAATTTTGGTTAAAGTTGACTTAACCTGGATGTATTCCCTGGCATCTATCCTGATGAACAGAATCAGCTGCAGAACTTTAAAAAATAAAACAAAAATCAAATCTTTTGCCCTCTTTTTTTTAGGGATTCAGTAGGTCTAGAATGAGATAGAGAAAGCTATATTTTTAAAAAAGCTCTCCCTGTGATTGTAATGACTTATACCATCAACTGACGGTTTGACGTTATCAAAAGTTGGAGGAGGATGGTAGTTAAATTATTCAGAATATCCCAAGAATAAAGAAACTTCTAATTACTGTTCGGAGGAGAATAACCTCTGTATTCTTTGTGATTCTAGGAATAAAGAATGTAGGTGAATTGTACAAATTGGATTTTTATGGAAAGCACAAAATGGTTCCCTTTGCTTGTTTGCTATAACTTCTTTTGTTTGCCCCACAGAGGAAGAAGAGGACGATCTCTTTGATGACCCTCTGCCAATACCTTTAAGGCACAAGGTTCTGAAACACCAGCAAACTGTTCACCCTGAGGTATTTTCAGTGACTACACTGTCAGAAAACCAGCCTGAAAAACCGAGACAAAGCACAGGGTGCTACCAAGCAGAGGGTATGGGAAGTTCTCTTTTGGCAAACTTTGTAGATTGTGAAGAATCCAACAGTGAAAGTGAAGAAGAATCAGTGCAAGGAGATCTGAGCCCTGAACCAGTTCACCAGCAAAAGGCTGATGGGGAAGTACCGCAGTGGGAGGTGTTCTTTAAAAGAACTGACGAAGTCACAGATGAGAGTGTGGAAAACTGCCCTTCCTCTACAGAGGCAGGGGGGTCTCAGTCACCAAAGCTTTTTAGTGACTCTGATGGAGATTCTACCCACATCTCCTCCCAGAATTCATCTCAGTCAACACACATAACAGAACAAGGAAGTCAAGGCTGGGACAGCCAATCAGATACTGTTTTGTTATCTTCCCAAGAGAAAAATGGTGGGGATGTTAGTTCTTTGAACAAAGTGAGCTGTAAACCTAGAATCAAAGAGAATATTCCTGCCTCTCAGATGGAACAAAATGTACTTTGCCCAAAAGATACTGACTCTGATTTGAAAAGCAGAGACCAAGATTTAACTATAGTGTCTAGTGTTGGAGAACCAACTTCTCTCAGTGGTAGAGAACACACACCTGAAGAAAAAAGTCTGCTGAATCTCAGCACAAATGTGGATTCACAGAGCTCTTCTGAGTTCGAAATTCCCTCAACTCCAGAAGCTGAGCTACCTAAACAAGAGCATTTACAACATTTATATGAGAAGTTGGCAACAGGTGAGAGTATAGTAGTTGAAAAAAGAAGATGCTCACTGAATGTATTTAAGAATTAAAACACTTCATCCTATAGCAATCACTAGGAATCATTAGGAATACCTAATGTTCAAATGTAGTAAAAAGGAAACAGGAACAAAAAACGGGGAAAAAAAACCAGAAAGCAAATAAGGTGGTACAAGTAATTCTAAGCATATCAGACAGACTATTGAAAAGACAGCCTGAGAGCTGAGTGTATGACTCACACCTGTAATCCCAGCATTTTGGGAGGCGGAGATGGGAGAATTGTTTAAGCCCAGGACTTCAAGGCCCTAGTGGGCCATGATCTTGCCACTATATTCCAGTTTATTGAGATTGTGTCTCCAAAAAAAAAAAATCAAGATTAAAAAACCCAATTAGGGCAGTGCCTGTGGCTCAAAGAGTAAGGGCGCTGGCCCTGTATACTGGAGGTGGCGGGTTTAAACCCCGCCCAAGCCAAAAAAAAAAAAAAAAATTCTGTCTATAAGAAATTCAATTCAAGTGAAATAGGTAGACTAACAGTGAAAAGATGGAAAAAAAGACCATGTAAAACTATTACATGAAAGCTGGAGTGACTAGAGTAGTAATTTCCTTGATAAAAAGTCTAGTTTACCAAGAGGACATGAGTACTAAGTGTATGCCACTGACAATACCTTCAAGAAGAACTGATTCACAGAAACGAGTAATGCAATTACAGTTTACAGACTTTAACATCCCTGGCAGTACTAGAACTAATATATACATAGCAAATCAGAATCATCATTTTATAGAACAGTCCACCCCCAAACAGAATACATTTAAGTGCACATGGAGCATTTATTTACAGTGATGACTTTCTCTTGGCCCACTGAAAGTTTATTTATAATAAACTAATGGCTATAGAAAATTTTAAAAGATGTTTCATCACTTAAGAACCTTGATGTAAATACAGTGGTATGTGTAAAATTAAAACTAGACAATCAGATTATGAAGGAAAATGCTTTAGAATTTGTGTGTTGTGTCCTGTCATTGACTGTTGCCAGAGTCAACCAATAGGTTATGCTTTTGTGTTATGCATCAGGATTTAATAAAGTCTTAACTATATTCATAAACACTTTGGTATGCTGACATTTCACAGATTAAGGAAGCAGAAATCACTCAAAACAAGTTTAAATGGAGTCTCTAAAACACAATTTGCAGATTAAACTGACACATAATGATGAGCATTTACCACTGTGCCGCCTGATAATTTGACCAAAAAGTACTGGACCCACTACACTATAATTAGGATAACAGGACTCAGAGTTAGTGTATACGTAAGTACATATGTTAGTATAGATGTACTGACATTTAAGACTTAGTTTTTACGAGTGTACCTTATGATCCACAGTGGGTGTTTGAAAAATGCCTGGAAACACTGCCACATTTTCATTGTTTTTATGTGTGAGTTTGGCATTATAAAGGCTACCTGAATGAATTTAAGGGCTAACAGCACCAGAACAAACTTCGATCAACAAACTTGTGATCACCAGAAATTTTCAAGCAAAGGTTTAGATACAGAGTGCTAACAGCTAATACTTATATGTAGTGCTTACTTTAGTAATGCTCTTGGTTTTTCATATACCACGTTACCTCCATTACCCCTCATAACCAGCCTTGGAGGTAGATACATTTCCAGCTCGGAAGGTCAGAAAGCTAGTACGGAACAAAGTGAGGACTCAAACACTGGCCATTTGGCTTCAGAGTCCATGTTCTTTACCACTGTGTTACGATGCCTCTCAAAAAGGTCAGGATTAACTCCTGTGGCTATTAGATTTTTACTTCAAGGCCTATAAATTATAGGCCAAGTGCAGTAGTTCAGGCCTATAATGCTACCACTTTGGGAGACCAACACAGTGGGCCTGCTTGAGGCCAGGACTTTGAGACCCTGTCTCTATAAAATAAGAAAAATTAGCCAGACCTGGTGGTACACACCTGTGGTCCCAGGAATTCAGGAGGCTGAGGCAGGAGGATTGCTTGAGTCCAGGAGTCAGGCTACAGGGAGTTGTGATCATGCCACTGTGCTCCAACCTAGATGACAGAGCAAGACCCTGTCTCAAAAAAAGTCCAAAGCCCCTATAAATTTAAAAGGAAATGTGATAAAAAGAGTTTTAAAATGCCAAGATATAGCACAGAAGAAACCCAGTGCCCAGCCACATGTGCCTCAGAGAGGAGTTCCAGAAACTGAGTTTTTAAAAAGTCTGCCCCAAGTTGAAGATTATATATTTTTACAGTAGGTATAGTTTAAGGCCTATTAGCTGGGTGATCCTGAGCACATGTTAACGTTACCTAGCCAGTCTAAGCCTATTACCTTAGACGTAATATAGGAATGACAGCACCAACCTCCCAGAATCCTAAGTACATGAATACAGTATAAAGGGCTTGTTCAGTTGAGTATTACCTCTGAATTTAAAAAAATCCCTTTGTATTTCCACATAGTACTTAGCACAGGATATTTAAGTACCTGATGACCAGTAGAGGTCAAAACTTCAGAAGTGTCCATCCACAACATGCTGATGAAATGCACGATGTACTTTCTATTCGAATGTATAAACCATGACGACAAGCTTTCTTAAAAGGAAAGTGACATTTGAAAGAACTGCATATACATCTTCGGTTAACCTGGTCAGGAATCAGGAATTCATCAGTGCTCTGCTGCCCTTTATGCAGCTTTACTGGAAACGATTATACAATTAGTCAAATAAAGATGAGCCACGGGAGCATCAAAATGACAAACTAAATTTATTTTGCTAAGGAGAAACTGTTGAACTAAAAGAGAAATAAGTGCAATCTAGATTTTAAGTATGTGGAGAAAAACCCTGAGATTACTAATTGCATATCACAATACTGAAAATGATGTGAACAATACCACTTGTACAGTGGGTTTACATTTTAAATGATCTGTTATTACCTTTTGAATATTTGCTTTGTATCAAGAGAACAAATTCTGACATCTTCAGGAAATTAATCTGAATAAGCCAAATGTTGACTTAAAATAGTTAAAGCCCTTAGCAGCTTCATTTAAATATTCTCGATTAATAGTTTAATCCCTAAATTCAGTTTGTTTGTTTGTTTTTTTTTTTTTTAGGAAAGATGTTCAGCTTCACCAAAGTTCAGATTTTTAATAACAAAGGTAACATAAGTACTTCAGATCCCAAAAGCCCAATCAATTTCTATTAATGAGGACAAAACTACAAGTTTACTGAAAATAGTCCTTTTCCCTTTGCCCTCCAGTTTTACATTTTTAACAAAAGTCAACAAGTTCAAATAACTAGACAGTAAAACACTGATTTTAAAATATTGTATCTTTAAACCCACAGGAACAATTCAAAGCAAGCTCAGTCACTGGTGCAACATGTAAACCTGTGACCCTTTTTCACCCCACCACTGACACTAATTTTTCAGAAAGAAAACACAAGAATGCCATTAAAAAGTGAATTTTTCCTTGACACATTCTGCAAATTTTGGTTAGCAGATACACTCTAAGGCTCCAGACATGTAAACAATTTATCCTCTATTATGAAAGAGCAAAGTCACGTGACAGTAAGATAAGAAATAAAAGAATAGCTTTTCCCCAAAAAGGGGTTAAGGAATAAGATGATTTAGAAGTGCCACATTCATGAAGTCAGCTCAATTTTTTCTAAGCTTATTTTTGGCCATCAAAGCCCAGAGCAGTGAGCTTAGGTAGAACTTAATTAGGAATACTGAAAGCTAGATTTGCTTCATTTACCTTCATGCTGAACACCATGACTTGGAATCCCAGAATTAGAAAGAGATGACAACACAGTTTTTCCTGATTGAAGTCTTCTACTATGCAGGGGAAAAAGAAAAGAACAACACCCAAAAAACTAATATTTCCATTTCAGCCTTCATAGGTCAACAAATAAGAGGTCTCATAATTCAGGCACATGCTTTGGCCAGTTTAGCTTTATCACATTTAAAAAATTCATGTATGTATAAAACAAGTTATCAGTTCAAAATATAGATTATTACTTTTTAGGAAAAGCCTGCAGGAAATACAAAAATAATTAAATTTAGTGAAAAGGAAATGTTAAAACTGCCTGAAATTGAAAAGATGTACTGTTAATGTACATTACATTAATAGGGACAGCAGCTCTCCCTGGGTATCTTGTTTTCCTGTTTATACTAGAGGTACTCAACATGGTTCTCCTAATTCATTCTACTAAGAGGCGCCCTAAGTGCTCCATTTCCCCTGGCTGGTCCTCCAAAAACCCTCCTGGTCCCAATGTCCTGTCCTTCCAAAGAAGCGTAACGGCCAGCCATTCTGGACTTTTAGAGAAAGTTTTTGGAGATTTTTCTTCTACAAGAATTACAAATTCACATATACACCCCTTATAATGGTGTAGATTGCTTCAAAATATGAGATCAAGCTGAAATTAATTTTTTTTACATTTAATTTTAAATCTTAAATTTCTGTTATCATTAAGATGCCAATATTTTAATGAAGTAGAAAATAGAGTATAAATTCAGTATCAACTACTTGTCTCAAACACAAGTACAATGAGTATTAAACAGGAATTACACTGTGATAAAAAAATGGAATTTGCATATTTTCTCAAATTGAATCAACTCTTTTCTGCAAATTTGAGGTAAATGGCAAGTTGAATGTCTGACCTTAGCAATTATTACATT
>CAUYON010064156.1:0-23975 GCA_963573935.1 Arctocebus calabarensis
CTGCAACCAAAAAATGGCCGGGCGTTGTGGCGGGCACCTGTGGTCCCAGCTATGTGGGAGGCAGAAGCAAGAGACTCGCTTGAGCCCAGGAATTGGAGGTTGCTGTGAGCTGTGATGCCACAGCACTCTATCCAGGGTGACAGCTTGAGGCTCTGTCTCAAAAAAAAAAAAAAAAAAAAGAGTGCTAGGATTACAGATGTGAGCCACAGTATAAATTTGAATTGCCCTCAACGGGAACTACAACACAAGATCATCATTATTTGGGAAAATTTTATCATGAGGGAATCAGAGAACAAAGATGCCAACTTCTTTAAGAGCTCTGGCTGAGACCTGAAACATATATTTGGAAACTACATAAACTTATAAAACCAGTTCCATAATGTACTCCTTCCCTATTTTAGGACTAGATACAGATAACTGGAAGGGAGTGTAAGGAAAGAGAGCCATAGTGAATGCTGGTGTGAGTCAGCTCCCAGCTGGCTTGGGCTGAGGGAGTTGGAAAAAAGTAGAAACAGAATCTCCTGTAAAGTGGACAAAGAAGAGACAGATAAGAACCATAGTAATAAAAACAGATAAAGGACACAGGTGTGAATCTGAGAGGATTTAAGATTTTGTAGGTGGATTTATAAGACTTGATGACTAAATAGAATTTGAGAAAGAAGGTGGAGTTCAGGGTTACTTAGGTTTCTAAGTTGAGTGTTGTGTGACTAAAACACCTGGAGAGAGGTTTTAAATTAATTGCCTGTTGTAATCATGGGTTTTACTTTACATTTTCATAAAAATAATGGACCAACTAGAACTAGAATTAAAAAATTTGAAAATTGATGATTATTTCATGTAATTTTTGACTTTTTCTTTTTTTAGCGACATAGTCTCACTTTGTCGCCCTCGGTAGAGTGCCGTGGTCTCACGACTCACAGCAACCTCCAGCTCTTGGGTTTAGGTGATAGTTGTGGTATTTTTAATAGTTCACTAGGGCTACTGTAACAACTTATCACACTTTGGGTGGTTTAAACAACAGAAATTTATCGTCTCAGTTCTCAAGGTTAGAAATCTAAGATTAAGGTGTTGGCAGGATTGTTTCCTTATAAGGGCTGTGAAAGAAGGGTTTGTTCTAAGTTTTTTTCTTTCCTTCTTCTTTTTCTTCTTTTTTTTTTTTTATTAAGTTGGAGTTTTATTCTATCACCCAGGCCAAAGTGCAGTGGTGTGAAGTTTTTTGCAGCCTTTAACTTCTGGGCTCAAGCAATCCTCCCACATTAGCCTCTCAAGTAGCCAGGACTACAGGTATATACCACCTTGCCCAGCTATTTCTTTTTTTTTTTTTTTTAGAGATAGGGTCTCACTATGTTGGTTGCCTAGGCTGGTCTTGAATTCCTGGCCTCAAGCAATCCTCCTGCCTCAGCCTCCTGAATTGCTGTGATGACAAGCATGAGTAATTATACTCTGCCTAGGCTTCTTTCCTAGCTCCTGATGCTTTGCTGGCACTGTGGCATTCCTTGGCTTGTAGATGCATCATCCAGTCCGCCTTCAGATGGCATTCTCCCTGTGTCCCTTCACACAATCTTTTCTCTGTATATGTCTGTCTCAAAATTTCTTCTTTTTATAAGGCCATCGCTTATATTAAATTAGAAGCCCACCCTACTCCAGTATGACTTCATCTTAATTACTCTACAGTGACCCTGCTTCCCCCAAATTCACATGCTGAGGTACTGGGGTTTAGGAATTCAACATGTGAATTTTGGGGGACACAATTCAAACTATAGCAGTGGTCAATGACACACCTGGGACAGAGGTCAAGAAAGATGCAGACTGCAAATAAACTATTAGATTTGGTGATCAGGAGGTTACTGTAGATTCGACAAGAACAATTTCAATAGCATGATGCTGGCACACATATATAGATTGTCCCAAAAATCACCCTCAAAGTTTCTAGACATAGAGAAAAGGGGAAATTGTAGCTCAATATACGTTTATTTACAAAATATTCATTATACAATTTTACTAAATATTCTGTACATGTTGGCCCCTTTGTAAAATTTTATGATGAATATTTTGCAAATAAAAGTACATTTAGCTATAATATACCATTTTCCTTATGTATGGTAACTTTAGGAACAACTTTTGGGACACCCTTTATTATTGATGTTGACAAGAGAGAGGAGCTTAGGGGAAGAACAAGGGGGTATGCATAGACAATTCTCTATATAAGTTCAATGTGACAGGAAAGATGGTGCTCTCCATACACAAGGAGGCATTAGATACCAAGGTACCCGATGGTATAAACACAAATTTCATGGTTTAAACAGAAATTGTTATGGTTTGGTAGTGTTGTTTCCTACATGTGAGGCCAAATCTTTTGGAATTGTGATTTAAAGTTAACAACTGGTGTGGGGAAGACATCTGCACAATATGTGGTTGCGTTGCCATAGTGATTGTCACTCTAAGGAATTCAGGGCAGGATATTTACACTGAAACTTCTACGTTTCAAAATGAAGACATAATTTTAGATACTAAGGGCTTTTACATATATTCCTCCTGAATGTTAATGTTATTTAAATAAGTAATAGAACATTTCAGACACTTTTTCATTTCTTGAAAATGAAATGCCTCTCATTTCCTGAAAATGAAATATCTCCTCTGTCTGGAGATACTCTTCTAAAATGCAAAAGCTCAAATAACTGCAAATTCAAATAGAGCCTTTGAACTGTACAGCAGGAAGGAGTTAGGATTTAGAAGGCTGGTTTCAGTGCCTGCTGTGTGTTTTCATTTCTCTTTGCTAGGGCCAGTTGCTGTATTTCAGAAACTGAGGAGTTCTGAAAGCAAAGATGCATGACTGAGAACATGAGTTGATTCCCTGTGTATGTTTAAAACTCCACTTAAAAGAAATGCTTTATTCCTTTTCAAACTTCCCTACTGTTTTGGTGAATTCATTTCTCGCAGGACTGAATTTTGTGTTCCCGCCTTAAGGCTAGAAACAGTTTTCTTGTGTGCTAATGACTGATTCTCCCAAACTGTGACCACCTGGCTGCCAGGGTCTTTTGAAGTTGCTGCTACAGCCACGCTTGCTCAGTGATGGGCATTTTTCACTTCCTTCTGTTTCTACTCCACCACTTTTATCTGCTTAACATTGTGAGTGCCCACAATGAGCATGTTGGAACCTTACCATGAATCCTACCCCTCGTGAATATGTCCACACTCAATTTTACAAACACTCTCTGCTGGAGAATCAAGGAAATCAACACTGAAATCTCATCAAATTTCCTATGGAGTTCAACAAATCCATAAAAATAGCAACTTAGATAGTCACAATGCAGATTGTTTTTTGTTAAAATTTTTTAAGAAGTTTATTTCAGGGGACGAGGAAGAGGGATGGGGGGTCACAGTGCGTGGCACACCTCTTGGGGGCAGGGCACAATTATAAGAGGAACTATCTAACAAATGCAATCAGTGTAATCCAATTCTTTGTACCCTCAATGAATCCCAAACAAAAAAATAAAGCTGCAAATAAAAGCAACCAATGATAAAAAAAAAATAAAGAAAGAAGTTTATTTCATTTGATGAGCATTTTTCAATGCAGTGGGTTCAAACCCGGCCCTGGCCAAAAACTGTAAAATTAATAAAAGGATGCCAGGTGGCATACTTGGCTAAAAGAAACCACCTTCTGGAAACATCATAAATGTTTGTTAAAGTGATGGGTTTGTTTCAAGGTACATAGGTGTGTTATAACTTAAATTGTACACGTTAAATAAGTGCAGTTTATGTCAAGTATACATCAAGAAAGCTGTCAGGAAAACGAGCGGGCCCCTGAGCAAACTTGTCTGTGGTTTTTTGGTGTGGTCTCTCATTGGCAGGGCTGCACCTCAGAATCCGGCCAGTGACACTCATTTACCATAGGGTGAGGCTGGCAGAGGTGCTGGGGATAGGCATGCACCCACACTGCAAGCAAAATCATTGGAAAAACCTGGACAAATAATCCAGCAACTTCTGGATGTGAAAGGGCATTTTATAAAATTAATATAAGGGGGCCGCACCTGTGGCTCAAAGGAGTAGGATGCCGGCTGCACATACGGGAGGTGGTGGGTTCAAACCCGGCCCTGGCCAAAAACTGTAAAATTAATAAAAGGATGCCAGGTGGCAACTGTGGCAGGGGCCTGAATTCTGCAAAGGTATAGTATAACTTAAAAGATATGCATATGTATATAATCAGCCATTATTCCATAGCTTGCTTTATGACAATAAAATTCATAGCTTTCTTAATTGTTCCCATAAATAACATCATCATTGTGAAACTTAAGACTGGTCTTTGAGATATTTTCCAGGCTCTGCAGTCAGTGGATTGACTGACACCAACTAGACTAGTGGCCATACTTAGGAACTAAACTCAACGGGTCCTGCAACGCTACCTGGAAACTGAGACAGTGCAAGAAGACAATTTCTGTTTCCCAACCCTACAAGTTCATCCCTAGCCAATCAGCAGGCCTAGCCCTTTGCCCACCAAACTATCTTTAAAAACCATGGCTCCAAAATTCCTGGAGAGATGGATTTGAGAAATTTCTCTCATCTCCTCACTTGGTGCCCTGTGATATTAAACTCTTCAGTGCAACCCCTGCTGTCTCAGTGTATTGGCGTCCTCTTGAGCAGCAGTAATGAACTTGGTTGGGTGGAAACAGATGGACTCTGAAATAGTCTTTGATAACATTTTAACAGTAATTGATAACTGGATGGAACTCTGAAATAGTGTTTGGTAACATTTTAACAGTAATTGATAAGCGAGTTCAGTTATTTTGTTGTTGTTTCTGTTTGCATTTTTTTGTGAGGAGCCACTTTTCAAGTGGTAATTAGATAATGCACATCCAAAAGTAGTTCAGAATCTTTCTAGGGTTTCTCTCCCTGTTATGTTTTCTTCTTCTCTTTCTTTCTTCTTCTAGAACTACATTATACTTCTTTTCCCCCTATATCTTTTGCAGAGCAGGGTGGAGAATACATAGTAATAGGGAAAGTATATAGGAACAGGGTCCCATGATAACCCAGGGAGAAGAGGTACTGGCTTTAGCTGATATTTGTTATATCCTCTGGATTCTGGCTATTGAAATTAAGTTGCCTTTAAGTTCTCTAGATTTCCTTCCTTTATTTTATTAATTTTAATTTTAATAGGTTTAGGGGTCAAGTTGAATTCCACCACATGTACATATTGTATAGTGGCAGAGTCTGGGCTTTTGGTGTACCCATCACCCTAGTAGTGTCCACTGTACACCACAGGTTATTTTTCATCCCTTACCCCTTCCCACCCTTTGTCCTTGTGATTCTCTGATGTTAATTATACCACTCTGTGTGTCCTTGCATGGCTATAGTTTAGCTCCCACTTATAAGTGAGAAAGTGCAGCATTTATTTTTCTGTTCCAGAGATACTTTGCCCAGGAAAATGGCCTCCATTTCTATCCAAGTTGCTGCAAAAGCCATTATTTCATTGTTTCTTATCACTGAGTAGCATTCCACGATATGTCACATTTTCTTTATCTACTCATCAGCTGATGGGCACTTAGGTTGATTCCATCTCTTTGTGATTTTGAATTATGCTGTGACAAACATATATATACAGATATCTTTTTGACATAATAATTTCTTTTGCTCTGGGCAGACACCCAGTAGTAGGACAGCAGGATTGTTGGTAGGTCTACTTTTAGTTTATTGAAGAATCTCCATAGGATCTCCATAGAGGATGTACTAATTTAGATTCTCACCAACAGGGTATGTGTGTTTCTTTTCACCAACTATTGTTTTTTGACTTTTTAGTAATGACTATTCTAATTGGAGTAAGATGTCATCTCACTATGGGTTTTAATTTGCATACTTCCTTTAATACTCAAATAAAGTCACTTCAGCCCCATGCTCCAGTTCCTTCCCACATGTTTCTTAGGGATTCCAGGGGGTGTTCACATGCCCTCGACTCCTTCTTACTCCCCAATTTTCTCTATGATTAGTGCTTCTCCTGGATGCTGGACCCTCTCTCTGGTGCTCTTTTTTTAGAAGACCTGCATTCCCTAAGGCAGTGAATGCTAATACAAATCTGATACTAAATTGTGGTGCCCTCCTCCTTTGGCAATCCCACAGATGAGGTAAGGATAAGATGGTAGAAGATTTATCACATACCCTACCTCCACTGAGGAGTTTGACTCTCTTTCTTCTTTGCTTTCTATACCTCTTCTTCCTTCTTTCCCTCCTCCTTTCTATATTCCTATTTCTATGCTAGCTTCTTTCTTTCTTTCTTTCTTTCTTTCTTTCTTTCTTTCTTTCTTTCTTTCTTTCTTTCTTTCTTTCTTTCTTTCTTTCTTTCTTTCTTTCTTCTCTCTCTCTCTCCCTCTCCCCTTCCTCCTCTCCCTCCCTCTCTCCCTCTCCCTCCCTTTCTTTTTTGAGACAGAGTCTCACTTTGTCACTCTTGGTAGAGTGCTGTGGCATCATAGTTCACAGCAATCTCAGACTCCTTGGGCTCAAGTGATTCTTTTGCCTCAGCCTCCCAAGTAGCTGGGTCTACAGGTGCCTATCACAACACCTGACTATGTTTAGACACGGGGTCTCGCTCTTGCTCAGGCTGGTCTCCAACCTGTAAGCTCAGGGCAATCCAACTGCGTTGGCCTCCCTGAGACCTAGGATTACAGGTATCAGCCACCACGCCTAGCCTCATAGGTTTATTTCTTTTCTTATTTTGTGTAAGACTCTAATAGGTAGGAACTAGATCTAAAGCTGATTTTGGCATAACACCCATAAATTAGTGCTTGGTGTAATTTTAAGGACACTAATTGCTTTTTATAATAACCCTCTTTTCCTGGTAGAAAAAGCACAGGCTTTGGAAATTGCTGCCAACATGCTTTTGGCTAGACCCTGGTAAAAAGCACCTACTTATCCCAAATGCTCCACACTTGGCAGTTGTTAGGTAAACATCTAGGATGCATAGGGCAGCAACATGTTTATTCTTTTCTGGTATGAAGTAGATAATAACGTCCCAAGATCCATACTAATGTACAACATTAGAGGAAAAGATTTGACATTAGCTTCTCTGAAATTTACTCATTTCCTTTAGAACTCCAGAAGATAAAACTAAGAAATCTGGCAGGATATAAATAGCAGCTAAAGTCTTCACAGTGCAAAGTAGTAAAAAGTCTAAACACAACATGGATATGTGCTTAAATGCAATCTAAGCGATCTGATTCTTCAACAATGTTTAGTTTTTAATTTAAAGAGTAAATTCTCTTGTTACATACATTTGAGAAGCTTTTCTATTATTACATACATTTGTTCAAAAGCCCAGCGCTGTGCTTAAGCATTCTGGTTTTGTCAGGGCTCCTGCATTATACAACTCCAGGGAGCACCCTTCGCATCATGTTCTGTGAATAGCTACCCCTGGAGCTCTCCAGTGTACACCTTGAATGACAACATATGGAGCTCCTGGTTTGAATCTTGGTCTGTGTGAACTCAGGGAAGATTTTATATTCTCTAAGCTTCATATTCCTCAATTTTAAAAAGGGAATGATAATGGTATCTACATCTTAGGGTTGCTGTGAGGATTAAATGAGTCAAAGTACTTAAGGAAATCGTAATAATTGGTAGGTATTATTGATAGAAATAACAGATAGATTAGATACTTTATGGTTCCCATTTCTTTGCTATCTTAGCCACAGAGAATCCAATCTGTAATGGTAGTAAAATGAGCATTTGCATAGGGCCCATTGCTATCATCTAGGAACATGTTTTTTTCCTTTTCTTTTCTTTCTTTCTTTCTTTTTTTTTTTTACCGAAAACATAAAAATATGGAATGCTTCACGAATTTGTGTGTCATCCTTGCGCAGGGCCCATGCTAATAGGAACATGGTTTTTAAGGGCTCTAACTTACTGTAATTTTCTGAGTCTTGACTCCCAGAGAGCTCCCAGGGTGTCAGGCTTTTATATTATCAGATCTTCCCCTGTAATGCTACTGCAGTCCTGGTGTCACTGCATATTCAGATTGGGTAGGAAATACTGCAGTTCTGAGCAAGAGTTGTAGCCAGGCTTATAGGGAGTCGCTGAGCCAAAGTTGCCCATTAAAGCAGCAGTTCTCAACCTGTGAGTTGTGACCCACAGGAACTGTATTAAAGGCTAGCAACATTAGGAAGGTTGAGAACCACTTCATTAAAGAAACCTCCATGGGGCAGGAGTGGCCTCATCTAAATACCCTCACTATGTCCAGTCATCGGATGGGAGCAGCCAGAAGCTGCTGGTCAGCCATGCTCTTCACAAAAAGCTCTTTCAACAAGACATTTGAAGAGCACAGCTCTATGCTCCCTTCTCCAATGGTAGCCTATAAAAACCCATATTTATTGACCGAATTTGCTATGAGGACATGAAAGCTTTCTACCATATATCTGTACCTCTTATAGAAAGCTTTGTTAGAGAAAGTCCTCCTGAATGTCTCAACAAACTTAGTCCCTGAAGGGCACTTGTAGCTCAGTGGTTAGGGTGCCAGCCACATGCTCTGGGGTTGGTGGGTTCGAACCCAGTCTGGAACTGCTAACCAAAAAAAAAATAGCCTGGCTTTGTGGTGTAGTCCCAGCTACTAGGGAGACTGAGACAAGAAAATCACTTGAGCCCAAGAGTTTGAGGTTGCTGTGAGCTATGGACGCCACAGGACTCTACTAAGGGCAACAAGGTGAGACTCTGTCTCAATAAAAACAAACAACAAACAAAAAAAAACTTAGTCCCTGTAACAACTTCTTCCTTAAACATAGGTGAAGCTCCTTAAGGGTCTGGCACTCTAAATTCCCATCTGTGATAATCTTACCAACCTTCCTTTTTATTGTCCTCATGAACCTGTTCCATTTTTCCAATTTCCATTGCAGTGCAACTTGCCTTTCTACCTACTTCCTGTTGGATGTGAGGTTGGGTCTGCTTTATTGGTTCCCATGTCTGACATCCCTCTAGGACACTGTCCTTGCTACTATGTTTGTTTTGTGTTCTTTAAGCCTCAGGCCAGCCCTACCCTATTCTTGACCCCGGGTCAGGTTGCCAGAAACCAAACCCACTTGGGAGTCCCAGGGCCCCATTGGGCTAAATGCAGTTATTAAGAAACAAATGTTTTGTCCTTGTGGATAAAAAGAACAAGATGTTTGGAATTATATATTTCCTTTTCTCTTTGGCTGCAACTTAAATGGTTTAAAAATTATTTTTGTTGTTTTTTCCTAAAAAAATTCCCCCCCAGATTACTATGTAGATTTATATATAATAATCAAAACTTCACAGTGATTTTTAAAATATTTGACAAAGTGGTTCAAAGTTCATCCTGTGGGAAGAAAAAGGCAAAGGAGTCACAATATTTCTGGAAAAAAAGAAGATACAGAGGGGCACTTCCCTACATGTATTATAAACAGTACTATAATATGAATAAAGAAAATGTGATATATACATACAATGGAATAGTGTTCAGTGTTTAAAAAGGAAGAAAATCCTACCATATGCAACAACATAGATGAACCTTGAGGGTTCACTGGCTGATAAACTAAGTGATATCAGTCAGTAACAGAAGGCCAAATACTGCATGTTTCTACTTATGTGAGGAACCTAAAAGAATCAAACTTATAAGAAGCCCAGAATAGAATGGTGGTGACCAGGGGTAGGTAAGAAGGGGAAATGGAGAGTTGCTGTTCGTCTGGTATAAAGTTGCAGTTACACAAGATGAAAAAGTTACTAGAGATCTCCTATACAGCATTGTGGCTATGGCGTACAGTACTGTGCTATACACTTAAGAATTTGCTAAGGGGGCGGCATCTGTGGCTGAGCGAGTAGGGCACTGGCCTCATATATGGAGGGTGGTGGGTTCAAACCCGGCCCCGGCCAAACTGCATCAAAAAGTAGCTGGGCGTTGTCGGTGGGTGCCTGCAGTCCCAGCTACTCAGGAGGCTGAGGCAAGAGAATCGCCTAAGCCCAGGAGCTAGAGGTTGCTGTGAGCTGTGACTCCACAGCACTCTACTGAGGGTGACAAAGTGAGACTCTGTCTCTACAAAAAAAAAAAAAAAAGAATTTGCTAAGGTACAACTACAACAGAGATATACCTAAATGCAAACATTATAACCTAATTGTTTGAACCTTTACATTAATCTGAAATTAAAAAAAAAAAAGAATTTGTTAAAGGGTAGATCTCATATTAAGTGTTCTTACTACCAAATAAATAAATAAATAAATAAAATAAAAACAGCTCTCCAATGGCTTAAAATTTTGGATTAAAATATATGGGTTTTAGAATTACTGAAAGATGTGCTATAACTGAATTCAATTTAGCTTTTGAACTCTAAATTTCCTTGATAATGGAAAATAATCTTGCCTCTCCATTTTAACTCAATTTGATTTAAAATGTAGTTCTTCGTGGGCAAATATTTGATTAACTCTAAGATCTGAGGCTACCCACTTTCTTGACAGGTACATGTGTGAGACCTAAGTTACTGTGGGGACTTGTTCAATGTCCTGCCAGGGCGCAGTGGTATCTTGTTCTCATGCCAGCTTCTGTCTATATGAGAGTACAACTGGTTTTCACTTGCCCTGGTCTTGATGATGGGATTCTTTTGAACCCCACCCCTAAGCTTCCCTTTGTCCTTCGGCTCTCTCTTTACTTCTTAATTTTCATTAGGAACTCAGGAACTTTCGGTGCCTTCTGGAACTACCCAGGATTGTGAGACTTTGCCAAGAGCCTTGTAGGCCCATCTGCCTACACGCATCCCTCAGTGGGGCTCTTCTACCACCCAGGCAGCGAGTTTCTCAGAATCCTGGCTGAACTTACTGAACTCCAGGCTTCCCTGTGAGTTCTACAGTCTCCTTGGCTGGGATTCCCTCAAAGATCTCTTGGTGTTTCTATCTTATTCTCTCCATCTGGGCTTTTGGGTGGCACATATATAATGGAGCAGGTTGGAGGGATGGTTCAAAAATAAAGAGTCTAAGCTTTCTTCGGCTCCAAAATATCCTTTCTCTAACTGCTGCTGTTCAAACTCTTTGATTACCCTCTTTTAGGAAGAGGGGCATGAGGGCAGAAAAATAGCTATTGTATAGTGTTATGCACTTCTTTCTACTCTGGTTTTTAGTATAAACTATACTTAGTCCTCCAAATTTGGTATTTTATACTTAAATCTAGGTGGAATTATAAGCAAATCTTTTTCTTTTTTAACAAAGACTGAGTCTTGCCAATCAAAAGTGTCTAAGCCCACTGTTTCTACTATTCACTTAAACATTCATTTAGGGGGGTCCACGCCTGTGGCTCAAGCGGCTAAGGCCACATACACCTGAGCTGGTGGGTTTGAATCCAGCCCAGGCCCGCCAAACAACAATGACAGCTGCAACCAAAAATAGCCGAGCATTGTGGCAGGTGCCTTAGTCCCAGCTACTTGGGAGGCAGAGGCAGAATTGTTTGAATTGGAGGTTGCTGTGAGTTGTGATACCAGGGCACTCTACCCAGGGCGATAGCTTGAGGCTCTGTCTCAAAAAAAAAAAATTCATTTAGGAATTCAGTTGCCACTTTTTATCTTAAAAGTTAGCCATCTTCCCTTAAAGGCCAAATATATAAAATGATATCACTTGTTTAAGTGTAGTTTAAGTGATAAAATGAATGGAAACTATAATTTAATATCAGAGCATTGCCCAATATAATACAGACAAATTTATAGTTTAGTTATTGCAAATATTAAAACCTTATGACCAGATATTCTCTGAGTAATTTCCCCTCATAGTTTATAATTCCTTCTTTTTGATCTATACATTTTCTCTAGGTCCAATGTTTTACTTTAACTTAAATATTATTCAATAGTGTTATACCTCCAATAATAGCTAGCTAAGCTATTTTCGACTAATCCTGGAATTGATAAAAATTATGTAAAATAGACAAAATATAAAATAATCATCTGTTCAAAAGCATCAAAAAGTCACTGAGAGAGTGAGAATTTACAGGTCACAGAGTTCCATTTGGTCCTCTTTTTTTCTCAAAGCAATTGCTGATTCTAAAAATGAAAGGTATGGCTGAATGTATGAGAAATTGAGTAGAACTTTTGTCAATATCCTTGGGCTAGGAAAACCCCACTAAGAAGGAGTGACCTTGAGAAACACCTTAGCCCTTGTTTGGGACCTTGGAAAGCTATTCTCTAGGAGTAACAGTAAACCAGAAACAAACCAGTCCTTTTAGCAATGATTCTCACAGAAGCACATTAGTATTACCTAGAAAGATTTAAAAAGATATCAATGCCCCATAGTTTAAAGAATAAATATAAAATTATGATTAATTTAAAGAACCAATTTCAAAGGATACGTATTGCATGATTCCTTTTCTATAATAATTTGGCAGAATTGTAGGGATGGAGAAAAAGTGGTTCCTAGGGATTAGGAACAGAAGGGACAGATTGGGTGTAGCTATAAAGGAATCATACAAGGAATGATGGTACAGGTGAGATTCTCCACTGTGGTGGCTGTTGTGGAAAGCTACATACAGATATGACAAAATTGCATAAAGCTACCCACACCCCTACACAAGTCCATATGTAACTGGTAAAATCTTAATAAGGTCTATGGATTGCATCAATGTCAGTTTCTTGATTTTGATATTGTCCTATAGTTGTATAGAAGGTTGGCATTCTGTGTACAAGCTCTGGGGAAGGGGTACATGAACTTTTTAGTACATTACTTCACAAGCTCCTGTGAATCTATAATTATTTCAAAGTAAAAGTCTTAAAAAACTACCCTCCCTCATCAATGCCTCACTCCAGATCAATTGAATCAGATCTCTGAAATGGAGTCCAGGCACATGTATATTTTTAAAGATTCCTATGTGATCTAGGGTTGAGAATCACTGCCTTACAGAGACTGAAGCCACTTGTAATAATTTCAATAATTATTGAATTAAGGTTATGTACCAGTAGCCTCATTCCCTCCAGAGAAAAAAGTACATCCTCTGTGGAAGAAGATAACATCATTCAGGGTTACAAATTATCTGTATCATTTTTCAGACTCAACATCCATTGAGAAGGCAAGACTTGAACCAAAACTAAGAATAAAAGCATATACAAAAACATATGTACTGAAGATTAAGATGTTGACATTATTAGCCAAAGATTTAAAAATAACCAAACTTATCAAATAAAATACCTCCACAAACAGAAAACTGAAGAAATCCAAAGCAGAAAAATGCAAAGACATCATGCCTATGTACATAACAAAAATACGAAAAATCAAAGACAAAAAAGTCTTAAAAGCAGCCAGAGAATAAAAGCTATAAAGGAATAGCAATAAGATTAAACTGATGTCTGAATTCTCAACAGAAAAATGAAAGTCAGAGTAAATGCAGTGATAGCTTTAGAATGCTAAAAGGAAATTATTACCGACCTAGAATTCTATACCCAGTGAAGATATCCCTCAAAATGAAGTAAACCAGGGGCATCTTTAGACTATTAGAAATTGAGAGGATTCGTCACTAAAGGAAATGTAAAAGGGTATACTCCAGCAGAAAGAAAATAATCCCAAATGGAAATTGGGATGCAAGGACTGAAAAACAATATTTAGTTAGGGTAAACATGTTCATAAATCCACATGAATATTGCCAATATATATCTTATTGAAAATATTTCTTGGTAGATGCTTCAAAACATTTGTTTGTGTTATATAACATTTAACACTTTAAAAATTATTGTCATATATGATAAAGCATATCATTTGTTTTTATAACCTTTCTATGACAGGAAAGTTTGTGTATTATTTAGGTTTGGTTGCAAGTATTTGAAAACTTAATAAAGCTTAAAACAAATAAGGGATTATTTTTCTTACATAACAAGAAATTTAAGGCAGGCAATCTGTGGTATTTGCCATTGCTGAATGTAATCAAGGACTCAAGCTTTTTGTTTCTGGTTCATTTTTAGGTTTTGGCTTTCAATCTTATGTTCAACAGATGGATGTACCTCCCAGCATCATACTCCCATTGTAGGCAGGAAGAAAGGGATGGTCAAAGGTTGCATTAGAGAGATTGTTCTTCACTTATAGGAAAGCAAAACTTTTCCAAAAACATTTATCAAACTTCTGCTTACATCCTAATGGCCAGAACTATTTCACAAAGGTATCTCCAATTGTAAAAGAGGCTAGGGAACTGTTTAAGAAATTATCTTTCCAGCCTCTAACATAGAAGAAGGTAAAAGGGAAAGGAAATGAAAACTAATGTAAAGCAAATTAATCTATAGTACTTGCATGGTGGATAAGGTAAACTGGTTCACTAATTAGTCACTTTACCCTTGTTTGGTGTTGTTTGTTTGTTTTTTTTTTTTGTACTGGAGAGGTTAGAAAGCTAAAAACTTTTTTTCCCAACTAGGATCCTGTATGAATTACCTTTCATTAATCCTAAGCACTTGTGCAAGATTTGGGAAATGGAAATGATGGAGGTGAAAACCATTCTGCCATTTCCTTTGATCCTTTCTGCTGGCAAGCCCAGTTAAGCAAGGAGGCACTAGCTTTTTCTATAGCAGCATTTCAGTGGCAAGTTGCTAGCTTCATGGGTAGTGATGGGCCTAATGTACAGCATGGACATCTAAGAGATTCAGCATGGCTCTGGAGCTAGCAATGGTGGTGGTGGTGGCAGCAGCTACCTCATCCCTGGTGGTGGCCTCCTGCTGGTTGCAGAAGCAACATAACCCCTAGTGGCTAGTTCCATAGAGCCACTCTGGGAGTTATTTTTGAAAGTCTAGTCTAGAGCATTCCACTACCTAAATTTTTGTAAGATTTTAATCACATGTATTAAATACCTTTGCTTAAAATAGCCAGTTTTTTTTTCAGTTTCTGTTTTTTGTAGTTGACCCTGGCCTATATAGTCCATCTAAATTCAATCTTCAAGTTCATAATATCCACACTCCAACTTTTCTTCAGATTTATACTTGGTTTAGAGAGAGTCATTCCTTCCCCCAGATTCCATTTAGTTTGTGCATTCAGCTTGGGGTGAGTTTTATTCTTCTTTATCAGGTTCATATGTGTCTCCCTACAGAGCCGTTGAGTTAATCTGCCTTCAACATCCCCAGCATACAATGTGTGGAGAAGAACTAGGATGATTACACTATGAACATGATACATGTTGCTGTCGATGGTCATGGAGCATACAGAATCCTGTTGGGCAGAAATGGTGGGGACTTCATGCTGACAGTGGAATCATTTCTTGTTTGAGCCGGCTGTCAGTCACGGTTCTGCCTTCTGGGATGATTTTATTTTCCATAGCCGCATTTTATTGGGCAGTGGAGGGCATTCCATTCTCATACAGATTTTGCAAAGCACGTCCTTTTGAAATGAATTCAGCAGACAAGGATCCCTTTAGGGGATGAATAGCCAGTCACTGGCTGTTAGCTAGTCAGGCCTAGCATTTCTTTGCAGCTTTCCTGAGTCTCCTTAGTAGGTTTCTAGTCTGTTGGAGTTTTGTCAATCCTAGATGTAACTAACCATCAACAAATGCTTATTTTAAAATAGTCTTTCAGCTTCATTTTTTTTTTGTTTGTTTGTTTTACCTGCAATCCTATATTCTCTCTTCTTTGTAGCCCTAAGCTTCATGATCACTGCCACAGCACTTTGAATCAATAGCCTTCTGTGGGAAGATTCCATCTGTAATCAAATTTTTTTTCTAGGGGTTGGCCCTCTTCCTCTTACCTCTAATAGAGAATTTTTAAGGGGAAATGCTTTTGATAAAGGCCTAAAGTCCTAATTTTGTCTCTTCCTTATTTCTTAGATTAGTTTCCATATCAGTTATAGAAACTGGTTTTATTTTTTAACCCCACGACATTCTAAATTGTGACTTTTGCAGGCTATTTAGACTTGCAGGTAGCAGGTAGAGAGCACATCTCCCAAAAAAACTGTTTTCATCTTTTTTTTTTTTTTTTTTTTTTGAGACAGAGCCTCAAGCTGTCACCCTGGGTAGAGTGCTGTGGCATCACAGCTCACAGCAACCTCCAATTCCTGGGTTCAAGCGAGTCTTCTGCCTCTGCCTCCCAAGTAACTGGGACTACAGGTGTCCACCACAACGCCCAGCCATTTTTTGGTTGCAGCTGTCATTGTTCTTTGGCAGGCCCGGGCTGGATTTGAACCGCCAGCTCAGGTGTACGTGGCTGGCACCTTAGCCCGTTGAGCCACAGGTGCCAAGCCTCTTCCATCTTTTTTATACTGCTTACTTCTAGGTCAAGTTTATCTTTGCTATGGTTTAAATGTCCCCTTCCCCAAAATGTTAAATTTATGTTAAATTAATGTTGAAATTTAATTGCCGGCTCAGCACCTGTGGCTCAAGGGGCTAAGGCGCCAGCCATGTACACCTGAGCTGGCGGGTTCGAATCCAGCCTAGGCCCACCAAACAACAATGACAGCTGCAACTAAAAAATGGCCAGACGTGGCTGGCGCCTGTAGTCCCAGCTACTTGGGAGGCAGAGGCAGGACACTCGCTTGAGCTCAGGAAGTGGAGGTTGCTGTGAGCTGTGATGCTACAGCACTCTATCCAGGGTGACAGCTTGAGGCTCTGTCTCAAAAAAAAGAAATTTAACTGTCAGTATGACAACATTGGGAGATAGGGTCTTTAAAAGGTGATTAGGTCATGAGGGCTTTGCCTTCAGAAATGGACTAATGTTATTATTGTGGGAATAGGTTAGTTATCGCAGGAGTTATCACAGCACTTTGGTCCCCCTTTTCTTTATCCTGAGTACTCTTTTTTTTTTTGGCAATATAGTCTCAAGCTATCACCCTGGGTAGAGTGCTGTAGCATGACAGCTCACAGCAACCTCAAACGCTTGGGCTTAAGTGATTCTCTTGCTTCAGCCTCCCAAGTAGCTGGGACTACAGGCGCATACAATGCCCGGCTAGTTCTTTCTTATCTTTTCTTTTCTGTTTTTTGTAGAGCCAGAGTCTCACTTAATCACCCTCAATAGAGGGCTGTAGTGTCACACAGTTCACAGCAACCTCCAACTCCTGGGCTTAGGCAATTCTCCTGCTATTTCTTTTTGTTGCAGTTGTCATTGTTCTAACTGGCTCGGGCTGGGTTCAAACCCGCCAGCCTCGGTGTATGTGGCTGGAGCCTTACCCACTGAGCTATGGGTGCTGCTCTGCCCTGAGTTCTCTTGCACTCTACCTCTTGCCCTCTTTCACCTCTGGCCATATGATGACCCTTGCCAGAGGCTGGTGCCATGCTCTTGGAATTCTTAGCTGTCAGAACCGTAAGCCAAATAAATTTATATTCTTTATAAATTACCACGTCTGTGTTACCTTGTTATAATAACAGAAAATGGACTGAGATATCCCTTTTGCAGGCTTTGTGGAAAGTGGCAAAACCTTCCATGGGGTACTTGTTGGGATGATGAGAGGGAACAAACCTGAATGGATTGAATTATTCTGTGAAAACTATCCATGGTATTCTGAATGACTATTTTTTTTCTTCCATAAAATTTTCTTCAAAAAGCAGAAGCATTCACAGAATTTAGATAATATAGTCAAACTCTAGCTTCAGAAAAGAAACTAAGCATCAGAGTCAATGATGCAGCATTCTCCACTGAAAAGCATTTTTTAAAAGTAAGGCCTGACCAAAAATTTTTCCCCATCCTTCTCTTTTATTTCTTCAGAAATAAGATCTCTGAAGAAGAAATAAACTTCATTCTTATTTATTCAGAGTTAATTATACAGCTACTCAATATCATACAAAATAAAGACCTTCAGAAATTGCCAGGTTCTATTCAACCTTCCTTGCCAAATAGTCAACTGGAGGTTATTAGCACATTCTACTACACAGGAGTATGATAAAAGTCATACAACATCATTGCAAGGCATCTAACATAGACTTAAAAGAGGAGCTAAGATAAATGTGAGCAACATCCCATCATTGTATGTACCTATCACCTTTGCATTTAGACAGCAGTGGATACCCCAGAACTAGTGTTTAAAGAAGTCAAAAACGGAGGCCTTAGGAGAATCAGGAGGCTTAAACTGGCTAGAGCCATGCACCCAGGACAATCAAGAGGTGGACTATGTCCCTCCCATTTGTACAGCTTGTCTTACCCTGTTCAAAGCACCTCTAATAGGTTATTTTAATTTATCTGTAATTCAATTTCCTGTGAAATAGATTTGAAAGAAATCATTGTACAAGCTTATTTATAACTGTTAAGTTTAGCTGCAAAGGCTAATTATCATCATTATACTTTTACAAATGAAGAAACTGAGACACAATGAGGTTAAGTGATTTATGCAGAATTAGGTATTTAATCCCTACTTAACTCCTGGCTCTGTTTTCACTCCATGCCAATAACTACCTCTCAGCAACACCCTGTTCTTCTGCATTTCAGCAGTACACATATAGAACTTCAGGCAGATTGCTCTGAGGTAATAATTATGGATTTCTGTAAAATTTGCATATAATGATTCCATTGCACAGCTGTTAAAAACAAAAGATTGGAATTAATATAAATATCTACCAAAGGTGGCAAATGAAATTATTATATATAGGGGGATACCTTGGTGATAGGGCAAAGCTCCACATAATTTAAGAAAAGTAGAATATAAAAATGTAATACTTTATGTCAGTGGGAAAATATAAAATTAACACACATAACCTTAAAACATGTATTTTTCAAGCGCTGTTGGCACCTGTGGCTCAAAGGAGAAGCGTGCTGGCCCCATAACCACAGTATTTGGGTTAAAACCTGCCCCCCCAAAAAACTCAAAAAAAAAAAAAAAAAAAAAAAAAAGACATTAACAAGCTCTGTTGTAAACAACACTAACATCAACAATAGCATTTTTGTTTACAACTAAATCTCCCATGGGCACCTTTAGCACCCAGTTTTTCATCTCTAATACTTACTATTATACACTGAAGTGAACCAGTATGCTTGGAGGGCAGTTGACTCCATACCTATGGGGGATCTGAAGCGTTAGGTTGTTTGGATAGGAAGTACTTACAGGACAAAAGACACTATACAAAGGAACCATGCATGAATAGATTGTGAACATTTGAGCATCAAAAAATAAGTTGTACTAAAATAATAATGGAGAATTGGAACAAGCTGAGACTATAAAAGGGTATGAGTTCATACTGATGCTGAAGGAGAAATGGTAATTATAAGTGATAAAAATGTAGTTGGCAATAACTACATGGGCAACATTAATACATTAATGCATAAACATACAGATAAACAACTTTTGGATGGATAAACTAACTTTGGGTTTACTGTATTAATTTTATTTAGTAAAAAGGTATTAATGTATGCAGATTTTTAAAATACGTGTTTCATATGCTTCCTCCTGTTGATGGGATAGGATTTCAACAGGAGGAAGCTTATGAAAATTTGTCAAATGAATGAAATATATAGGACAATTTTTTTTTTTAACTCCAAAATATAGGACATACTATTTTCTAGACATGATTTTCTCCTTTATAATCTATTAGCAAGGTACTGTCATTACTTCTGGAAGTATGTTTTCTTCAGATTTTGTTTGGGCCACTAATTCTCAGCTTTACTCTTAATAGGAGTACCTGATCTTATTAGAGCCTGACTTTATTCATATTTAGTGAAAAGCTTATATATACACACATATAAAACAAACTATTGACCAGCAGATGTCTCCACAGAGCAACCACAAGAAAAAAATCACTTGAAGTGATTTAAGGTTTCTATCATTACATGTGTAAATCATTAATATGGGAAATCTTTTTTACTATCTCTCTCTCTCTCTGTATGTGAAAGTGAGAGTAAGTTGTTTTTATAATTATAATACATTTGAATAGTATAAAAGAAAATATTTAAAATGCTAAATTAACTTAGGCAAGCAAAAGTTTTAATAAAATTTTGAAAGCAAATATTCTTCAAGAAGTTCATCATGAAGTTGTTACTGTGAACTTTTACTTCAAAATTTACCCATATGTATACAAAAGTAGTTAAACACAGATACCAAGAGCAAATTGTCGGGAATTAATTGCCACTTCAAAGTATCATCTTCTAAACAATGTAAACCAAGGTCAGAAATATTCAGCAATTATTATGAATTCAGATCTAAGAGTAACATAATAACTAGAAAAATAAATGTGCCAAAACAGATAGAAGATGGTGTTAAGTTGGTATGTAATAAAATACCACATTAGTGGTACAGATAGTAATTTAATAATACAGCCAGGCAAAAGAAAAGATGGCTATTGACTAGAGTAGGCAGACATAATTTAAAGCAATTGGTAGGAGTTGAGGTAGGCCTGGACAGTGGGGAGGATTTGGGGGAGCAGAAAGGAAGGAAGAAAGGTGCTCTTCAGCAAGCCCCAGGGGATAGAGACAGACCCCAGAGCAGGTTGTGGGAGACAAGGTTAAAAAAGTAGATGGGAACAAAAATTAGAAAGCTCTGAATGTTAGGGATTACAAGTAGTTCATAAGTAATTGCTAACAACCTAGCATGTATTCCTGGGAGCTTATTTAGCTTCTTAAGGTCACTACTGCATTTGCCAAAGAACATTAGAGTTGAAAATACTGTTAGAGGATTCTGCAGTTGTGTAAATCATTTATTGATTAATGGACCTTTCACTAATGCTTATGAGTGTTCTGAAAAATCCAGAGCTACATGATTTATGTATCAATGCTAATGCTGTTTCATAAAAATTAATGCTGTTTTTCTGCCTCATTTGTGATGCTTTCATACTAATTTGTCTTAACGTATTTTTAAATTCTCCTCTGTATATATTGAGTCTTTATTTTCCCTCCTCTTTTCTCTCCAGTCTTCAAGCAAAGGTATTTTACCAGTAAAACTTTTTATTTATTTAATCTGAGACAGAGTCTCACTTTGTCACCGTTGGTAGAGTGCTGTGCTGTCATAGCTCACAGCAAGCTCAAACTCTTGGGCTCAAGTGATCCCCTTGCCTCAGTTTTTTATTTTTAGTGGATACAAGGTCTCACTCTTGCTCAGACTGGTCTTGAACTCATGAGTGCAAGCAATCCACCCGCCTTAGCCTCCCAGAGTGCTGGGATTTCAGCCATGAGCCACTGTGCCCAACCTAACAATAAAACTTATTAATACAAGGATGAAGGTTCTATACATCTCTTTTATGGTTAGAAAAAGTTGTCTCCGTGACAAGATAACCAGCAAATTTAATCAAATGTGTGAAAGATAATTAGGGAAAAGTATTGCCTGGAGTCATTTAGAATAGATCTATAATTGGTGAAGTGACTCAATCAGAAATATTACTTTAATTGACAACATTGCAGAAAACCTACTAACTTGAAAAGATTAGCGTGATCAGCTTTTACAACAGTGGTTTCCAATGTGGGTTGCTTTCTTTTATGTGGATGCAATTTCCTTCTTTTCCGCTTTCTCTTCTCAAGCTTTGGAGAACAGGTAATTATTGTTTAAATAAAAGGCTATTTTAAAATCATTCTTAACTTGAGAATTTTACTTTAAATAAAATGGCTGACACTCTTGGTGACAAAATCATGACTTAGAAGCCTTTGGGAAAGCAGGAAATGATTTCATTTTATACCAACCATCGCTGTGTGATAAAAGTGTGTCAAACACAAAACCTTGGGCACTTGATTCCATGTACTGACAGAGCGTCATATTTAATAATTTGTACCAGAATTTTTTCACCTTAAAGAGGGGGAAGCATAGAAGAGGAAGTGAGATAGAAGTCTGAAGCTTTGGTTTCAATCTGCCACTTTTAAGAAATATGGTTGAAATGTACCAGGTACACATAAATTAGTTGGCATTGTTGGAAAGGGAAAAGTGACCTTTCAGAGATCAATAACAAATAGATTTTTTAAGTTTAGTCTATGAAACCTAAAGATAAGAAAAGGCAGGAAAAACACTGATTATACTGAAAAGGGTTCAACTTCCATCTGGTCAAAGGTTACATGCCAAGTTCTGAAAGAGAGTGAAATAGAGAGGAAATAGTTTAGTGAAAACTAAGAAATAAAAGCGCAGACCAATACAAGAGCAATATTTTCAGAAACACTAACCAACAGAGTTACAGATTCAAACTTAATAAAAGTGTAAAGTATTTTGGAGCTACCGTATTTCTTTTATTTATTTTACTTCCCATCTTTTCAGTGATATGAACTTGCTAATGAGAAACCAATGAGCAACCAAAGAGAGGTATAAAATGAATGAGGAATGGAGAAAAGGGAAAATTATTATAGAACATTTATTTTTTTATTTCTCTATACTTTTTTTATTAAATCATAGCTGTGTACATTAATGCAATCATGGGGTATAATGTGCTGGTTTCATATACAATCTGAAATATTTTCATCAAACTGGTTAACATAGGCTTCATGACTTTTTCTCAGTTATTATGTTAAGACCTTTATATTCTGCATTTAGTAAGTTTCATCTGTACCCTTCTTTGTCTCCTATACTTTATTTACATGTTTAGTATTCCCTTCCAAGACTTAATATATATCCTTAATATACATAATTAAATAGATATCCTTTTGTCACTTTTATTTTATTTTTTTTTGAGACAAAGTCATGACATCAGTCTAACTCACAGCAACTTCAAACTCCTGGGTTCAAGCAATCTTTCTGCCTCAGCCTCCCAAGTAACTGTGACTACAGGCTCACTATAACTCCTGGCTAATTGTTTCTATTTTTACTAGAGACAAGGTCTTGCTCTTGCTCAGGCTGGTCTCTATCTCTTCAGCTCAAGTGACCCTCCTGCCTCAGCCTCCCAGAGTGCAAGAATTACAGGCATGAGACACCACACCAGGCCCTGTCATCATTTTGTTAAACTCATGATCACACATTTAGAAGAGTTAAGATTAGAGTTGCCAGATCAAGTCCTACCATGTAAAATGACGATTTAAATTTGAATCTCAGATAAGCAATGAATACTTTTTTAGAATAACATGTCTCATATATTGCAAGAGACACTCTTACACTAAGAAGTTACTTGTTTATCAGAAATTCACATTTAGGCTCGGCGACTGTGGCTCAACGGGCTAAGGTGCCAGCCACGTACGCCTGAGCTGGCGGGTTCAAATCCAGCCCGGGCCCGCCAAACAACAATGACGGCTGCAACCAAAAAATGGCCGGGCGTTGTGGCGGGCGCCTGTGGTCCCAGCTACTTGGGAGGCTGAGGCAAGAGACTTGCTTGAGCCCAGGAATTGGAGGTTGCTGTGAGCTGTGATGCCATAACACGCTATCTAGGGTGACGGCTTGAGGCTCTGTCTCCAAAAAAAAAAAAAGAAACGGCTTCACCTTGAACTTTGAATTTCTCAGCAGCTGCTAGCTGTGCCTGCTGAGATAAATCCTCAGTCTTGGCTTCACCAAAAACTATGTAGGTATCTGAAGCTGGGCTCTTGTAAACATCTGGTTTTGTGATGACAAAGAGGATATTCTTAGATTTCCGGATAGTGACTCTAGTAACCCCTGTAACTTGTGGAAGACCCAGTTTAGACGTGGCCCTCCGTGCCTTCTTTTCACTCGGACTCTGTTTTGCTTTACTGACTGGTTCTTCATCAATTTCAGCTGCCGCTGCCAGCTGCGCTTGCTGTGTGGTTGCCTGTGTGGAATCTGGTTCCTCTAGCTCTGGTACTGATTCAGCACTGTCAGATTCTGTTCTAGACCCTGTCTCAGCCTGAGGCTGTGGCAACTCCTGCTCTGTAGCAGGGACGGTTTCTGTGGCTTCACCAGGCATGTTGTGCAGGGAACGCGGAACCAAGATGGCGGCAGGAAAAGAGCGAGCCTCAACTTTCTTATAAGAAAGAGTTTTGCAATAGCAGGACTTTGGCTTTGGGAGTGGCTTTACATATGATAAAACTGCCTTCATCAACGGCCGGTGCCTGTGGCTCAGCAAGTAGGGCGCCGGGCCCATATACCGAGGGCTGTGGGTTCCAACCCAGCCCCTGCCGAACTGCATCAACCGGGCGTTGTGGCGGGCGCCTGTAGTCCCAGCTACTGGGAGGCTGAGGCAAGAGAAGCACCTGATCCCAGGAGTTGGAGGTTGCTGT
>CAUYON010064157.1:0-24327 GCA_963573935.1 Arctocebus calabarensis
TTTATATAGTGATCAAGAAAATGCCATGAAGGCTATCTGTAACAGTACGATGAAAACATTTCTGAATGTATATGAATCATGCCCTATGATTGCACTAATGTACAGAATTATGATTCAATAAAATTATAAAAAAAAAAAAAAAAAAAGATAATTTAAACCCGTCATTGGATTCAGCCATTAGATGAACACAGTGCTAACTTTTTTGATTTGGCTGTGGGTGGAACTGACAGCACAGACATCATGAGGACAGCAGGTGAAATGAGGCACTTTAAGTAATCAGGAAGCATCAGTGAAAACATCTCGACTTGCCTCTCTTACCTGCTTATCATAGAAAGCAAAACACTCGCAATTGATTAGTGTCACTCAGCGAGACTGTAATGTAATGGAGTGCGTCTCTCCACACCACTCCACACAGAACACTTCCGACACCGCCAGGGCGGGTGGCTTCCTCACACACCGAGCAATTCTCCAGCGCCCCAACTGAATTTAACTTAATTTTGACATTATTTACCTGGAGATAGCATCAGATCCCTGGGGGCAAGGACTCAGTCCTACAAGACTGCCCTCCTCTTCAAATGCTAATCACAAGTCCAGGCCTCCAGATCCACTGGTCCACAAGTTGCAAATTGGGGGTTCCCGGTGGGCCGTCCTCCAGACCCCTCAACGTGCTGGGCTATCTGGAAGCTCCTCTGAACTCTATCCTTCTGGGTTTTCATGGAAGCCACCCTACATAGGCATAACAGATTCCCTCACTGATTTTTTGTGATCGATTCAACCTACAGTCCCTCTCCCCCCCCCAGAGGTTAGGGCCTGGGGCTGAAAGTTCTACCCCCTTATTTGATTTGATGCTGAGGCTATCCAGAAGCCCACTGGGAGTTATCTCATTAGAAAAGAGGATGCTGCTGTCAGGAAATGCCAAGGACTGTGGGAGCTCTGGGTCAGATCTTCCCATCACTCGGGAAGTTTCGAAGGTCATAGGAGCTCTGTGCCAGGACCTGGGGGTCAAAAACCAAATATTAGAACGAAAGAGTCTCCTAACTACAAAATGTTTAGGAGCTCTGTATCAGGAACCAGGGGCAGAGACCAATATATGTGTTTCTTATTATTTCACAATATCACAGGAACATTTTATGAGAAAATTTATAACTATAGTAAAATGCACAGAACAGGATTTGTGAGGATCACAAGGTATCTTCCACGGTGCCAAGGGCCTATTGAATATAAAACATCTCATTTTGTGCTATACTTGTCAGGTAAGTTTATTTGAAAGGAAAGATCCAGCAGGACCAGCCTGGGGAAGTGGCCCCTATATGGTGAAACAAAAGACAAAACAGAACACTTCTTGGTTACAGACTACTCAAGACAAACTACTTTTTTCATTGACTTTTGACCAAAAGCATATTAGCCAGTTTGACCCCCCCGCCTCATTCATCCACCTGAACATCTGATACCTCTTATCAAGAATCAAACCCACATTCAAAAGATGAAGATTTATCAGCACCAAGCCCACACGCTCTGAAAGAACGTCCCCCAGAGAGTCCCCACGTCATGATGAGGACGGCACTGTTGAGATAAGTGTGTGATCTCTCCCAAGCTGGCCATTTCAAAAAGAGTGACATTTACTTGCATGTAAGTTTTAAGATTTTGGTTTCAAATCTCACCTGACTTTAAGGTTGTTTGTTTACTGATGTTACTGTTGTCATTTGTATTTCATTTGTCCGTGTCACTGCTTTCATGTGGAATACACCCATGTCTGTCACCGTCACTCTGCAGATATTTTCAGCTCTTCAAACTCACTCACGCATTCTCCCCCTCAGCACACCCATCCTCTGTCACTGTCACTACCTTCACCCACTGATCTCAGTCATCCTGTCCTATAAGTCACGTAACTTTGGCAGAGTGTTCCCCATAAACCAGAAGACGTCTTGTTATGTTACACAAGTAGAAAGCACTTTGTCCAAGACAGGGTCCCAGATACGTCTGGAAACAACCCAAACTGGGATAGTCACAATATTACGTGTGGCTATTTTTCAGTTTAATTTTAGAGTGTATTTTTAGAATAAGAATACTACTGGGTTTAAGATAGTATAAAGTAGTTTTAATAGCACACGTATATGGTACCTTTAAATGAAATGGCTTTTCATCCTAACAGAAGGAATATAGAAAATTCCTTTTTAAATGATCATTTTCTTGCTGGAGGAACAAATATAAGCCTTGAGCCAGAACAAGTCCTAGTTTTTGTTGTTATTCCTGTCTTTAAAAAGGTATGAGATTGTAATGTTTATAATGTCCATTTCCACCTGTTTGCTTTTAAAATTGCTTCATTTTTAACTTGAATTAAATTCAGCATAATAAAAAATAGAATTTGTAGCAAATGTTTTATGCATGCCTAGATATATACTAATAATACCAGACGGTGTCTCTGTTTCATTAAAGACCTTTAGGACACTGCACATTTTTCTTATCCTCCTCACTGAGAAGCTCTAAAGACTTAGGATCCCAGGAATGAAAAATCATATATTTGAAAGAAGTACAGCCTGGGCAACCTGTGTGGGCAAGACCCCATATCTACAAAAATAATAATTAAAAAATAAGAAAATAAAATGTTTTTTTAAATAATTAGAGAAACTCAAACTGAGAGACAGTCTACAAAACAAGTAGTTTATGACTCTCAAAAATGTCAGAAAGACAAGAAAAGGCTGAAGGACCTTTCTTGAGTAAAGGAGCTAAAAGACTAAGAAGATGACACCTTCATGGCTCTCCTGGGGGAACCATAAAGCTCCTGTTTATATAATTGGACAAAAATGAGTATGAATATATGTTAAATAACAGTGTCATTACAAGACTCATTAATAATTCTCGTAACTAGATCAGTGCCCATAGCTCAGTGGCTAGAGCTCTGACCACATGCACTGGGGCTGGCGGGTTCGAACCCAGCCTGGGACCTGCTAAACAACAATGACAATAACAACCAAAAACTATCTGGGCGTTGTGGTGGGTGCCTGTAGTCCCAGCTACTTGGAAGGCTGAGGCAAGAGAATCACTTAAGTCCAAGAGTTTGAGGTTGCTGTGAGCTGTGACGCCACAGCACTCTACCAAAGGGTGCCATAGGGAGCCTCTATCTCAAAAAAAAAAGTCTCATAATCATGATAGTGATGTTGAGGTTATATAGAAGAAAGTCCTTGTATTTTTTTTTTTTTGTAGTTTTTGGCCAGGGCTGGGTTTGAACCCACCCACCACCTCTGGTATATATGGCCATTGCCCTACTCCTTGAGCCATAGGCACCACCTAAAGTCCTTGTATTTTCATATGTAACTCCTTGTATAATATAAAATGCACTGCTTCTTCTGTAATATAAAAATACTTAGGGATAAAGTGTCATGATCTCAATGACTGCCTTGCAGATGATACAGTTAAACATCTGTGTCTGTGTGTGTGTGTGTCCAGCTAACGTGACAGTGAGCATATGTGACGTGATGCTAACCCTTGGTAAATCAGTGAATCCAGAGCAGTGGTTCTCAGCCTTCCTCATGCTGCTAATGCAGGGACCCTTTCCTACAGTTCCTCAGTTGTGGTGACCCCCAACCATAAAATTATTTTCGTTGCTACTTTATAACTGTAATTTTGCGACTGTTATGAATCGTAATGTAAACATCTGAGATGCAGGATGTATTTTCATTGTTACAAAGGGGTCGCGACCCACAGGTTAAGAACTGCTGAGATTCTAGAGGAAAGGTATATAGGTATTTACTGTACTATGCTTGAGAGTTTATGTAGGTTTAAAATATTTCAAAACAAAATGTCCTTCTTGTTTTATGCCAGTGGGAGTTTGTGTCGGACAGGCCCCAAACTACCCTTGGGATTGTGAATGCTGGAATGAGAGTCCTTTTCAAAGATGTCACAGCAGCACCATGGTAGACTTTTGTGTACCTACCAGAAATGTACAGGGCCTACATGAAGAGACCTTATAAATGCCACTGGCGAACTTTTTGATAAAGGAGTTAAATAATCTTAATCTATAAATTAAATACATTGCCAATCAAAACATTAATAGGATCTGTGGGGATCTTTGATTTTAAAGTTTATCTAGAAAGATAAATATAGAAATCTTTTAAAAATAAGAGTAGTAATGAAAGGAAACCAGCCCTATATAATATTGAGCATATTTAGCTGTCTAAGAGCTGAGATGGCTTCCTAAAACACGTGAAGCAAAATGGTCAGAAACAGAAGGAGGCCAAAGAGAAAGGGACCTGGTTTCACCTGAAGCGCCAGCCTGCCCCACCCAGAGCAGCACACTTTGTGAGACCCAACAGAAAGGAGCCGGAGCTCCTGGAACCCGTTCCTTGGGAATTCCTGGTATGAAGGGCGTAAAGCGCAGCATACAGGAGAACCCAAAGAACATGGAACAGGAGCGTAAGGTGCTGGAATTCCCCCATGAATTCACGGCATAATAGGCACAGCAAGCCTGGTCACATTCAATGGAAAGGCCCCTCCCTGAGCTGCTGGAACTTTTTCACTATGAATTCATGTTATAATAGGTATGAAAAATAAAAGACTACTGTAAAAAAATGTTTTTTAAAAAAAGGAAACACAAAACTATCCTTCTATTTCCCACCTTCTTTTCTTTCTTTCTTTTTTTTTTTTTTTTTGTAGAGACAGAGTCTCACTTTATCGCCCTGGGTAGAGTGCCGTGCGTCACACTGCTCACAGCAACCTCCAGCTCTTGGGCTTAAGCGATTCTCTTGCCTCAGCCTCCCTAGTAGCTGGGACTACAGGCGCCCGCCACAGCGCCCGGCTATTTTTTTGTTTTGCAGTTCGGCCGAGGCCGGGCTTTAACCCACCACCTTCGGTATATGGGGCCGGCGCCCTGCTCGCTGAGCCACAGGAGCCGCCCAACAGCAGCATTTTTTAACAGTTAAACTTCCCCCCAGAGCAGTGTTTTTCAACTTTTTTTTAATCTCACGGCACACTTAAATTATATTGATCGAAAACAAAGAATAAAACAAGAATATACTTACTGTGCTTTGAATGTCTTTTGAAAATAATTTCATTAATGATCTTTAACAACTTTTGCAGCACACCTAAGGACCTGTCATGGCACACCGGTTGAAAATGCACTAGGGAAATGTGCAAAACTGGAATAGGATAATGAACCCTCATCTCCTTATCTAGCCAGTAAGCTTTATCACTTTATGGCCACACCCTCTGGCTCCTCTTCCCTCCAGTTTTTTTCAGCGCAAACCCCAGCTATCATATTATTGTATCTGTAAATATTTTAGTATGTGTCTCTCAAAATATCATTATCACACCTAAAGAAAAAAGAGTAATTCTTCAGTATCTTCAGACATGTATTCTTTCTGTATACATTTTACACCTTCTCTTCTTGTCTATTTATTTATTTTGCGACAGTAACACTTCTGCTTTCTGGGCCAGAGTGTCAGCAACCTCAAACTCCTGGGCTCAAGTAGTTTTCCCGCCTCAGCCTTCCAAGTAGCTGGGGACTTACACGCACCTACCACAATGCCTGGTGAATTTTGTTATCCTTTTTTTTTTAATTAAATCATAGCTGTGTACATTAGTGCAACCGTGGGGTACAGTGTGCTGGTTTTATATACAATTGGAAATATTTTTATCAAACAGGTCAACATAGCTTTCATGGCTTTTTCTTAGTTACTTTGTTAAGACATTTGTATTCTACATTTAGTGAATTTTGTTATTTTAATTTTTTCAGTAGAGATGGGGGTCTTGCTCTTGCTCAGTTGATCTTGAACTCCTGAGCTCAAAGAATCTCCCTGCCTTGGCCTCCTAGAACGTCAGGATTATAAGCGGGAGCCACTCATGTCCAGCTTTTCCTCTTGTCTTTTAATTTCTTAAATAGTTTTTTAAATTGTCATGTAAATAAGGCCCATGTTTTACAAGTGTTTGAGGTGTTTTAATTTTCTTTTCACCTCTGGGTTATTTTACCCTCTTAATCTACTGTTCTCTTTTTCTCTGAAAGGCTGAAAATCATGGATTGAAATGATTGAATTTCATGGATTTGTGTTCAAATTTTGCTCTTCCACTTACTATTTTTGCTGTATAAGCAAGTTGTACAACCTCTGTGGACCTTGGTTTCTTCATCTGTAAAAGGGGCATGGTTGTACCTACTTCTGGGGCTGTTGGGTGGGTCAGTGTATTAAAGTTTGCAAAGCTTAGAACTGGGCTGAAGATGTAGTAAGCTTTATGGAAGTGTTAGCTTTGAGTTTGGAATCACAGGAGTCGCTTGGGGTCATGTCCAAAGTGTCTGGGCTGTGGAGGGGGTTCTGGGAAGGCTCTCAGGTGAAATGCTGTGTAGGCTTTGGGATGAGGCACCTGACTGGGCAGAGGCCACTTTTGCTTTATCCTTTTTGCCTCCTTCTGGGTTTTTGATTGTGCTTTAGTTAGATGAGGTTGATGCACAGCAGAGTTTTGAACAGGTAAGGTATTATTTAGTGGAAGCAACTCCTTTATTGTCTTTTCATTTTTGGCTCTCTCTTCCTCTGTATTTATTAAGTTAGCTATTCTCTCTTAGAAGCCATTTTAACTTTTTACTGCATTATCTGGGCTTCAGCAACTTGTGATTTCCTAAGTAGAGCCTTTCAGCACTTTATAAATATGTCATATACTTTTTATATTCCTTTGTTCCCCATCAGGAATATACATTCCTGTCTTTAGAACTGCACAATCAGTTTTTATTCATTTAAGAAGCAGTAGTAATTTGACACTTGCTAATATGTAACAAATTATATTGGGAGCAGTAATTGCAATTGCAGCTGGTTCCTAATTATACTGTAACCTTGATGCTTAAAAAAAAGTTGAGACTGAGTTCAGCATGTAATACAAGAGAATAATATTGTGCATTAGGCAGATCTGCCTTCTACTGAACCTTGGGCATTTATGAATCATAATGACAAATCAGAAATGCTTTATTTTAGGTTGCTTTCAGTTACAATGTTGTCCAGGGGCACAATTCATAAAGCATTAAAGGCCCCCTCTCCTTGCCAAACTCTGAACATACCCTCTAGGTATTATAATTAGTGTCCGAACAACCTGGGCTTGAGGTTATTTCTGCCTCTGTGATTTATTAGAACTCATTTAAGACTTTGTTAGATACCCCAGCTTTGTCATCTGAAAATCAAGGGTATTAATTACTCTTGCTCTTAAAGACCTTTAGTGATACAGTATTTAAATGAAATCAGTCATAAAGCCTTCAGCATCATGCCAGGGTTAAGGGCCCAGTGAAAGTTAGCTAGTCATTGTTATGGATATAGGTAATGACAAATGACCCATCTCCAAAGACCTCACCTCTATGGCCCCTACCTACAGCGGAATTAGGATCTTAGTGCTGCTGTCGCTCTGTCTGTGACAGCATATATCATCGTAACACTTTGTACTGACCACTTGTTGATAAGGCTGGCATTCCCACCTTGGGGCAGGGTCTCTGGTTTACTGGGGCAGTGTTCTCAGTGCCTGGCACTGGGCCTGATATATTGCATGCTTCCTATAGGTGATTGTGTTGCATGGATAAGCAAGGAGAGCATCACCATTTGGGGAGTAGTTGTTAGCTGGATGTGGGTAGTTTTGCTCCCTAGGGGGTATTTAGCGATATCTGGAGATAGTTTTTTGGTAATCACAGCTTGCAGGGGATGGGGAGGTGTTGCTAATGGCATCTACTATGTATAGGCCAGGAATCCTGGTAAATACCCGGCAGTGCACCAGGCAGCTCCATAAAACAAAATGATCCAAAACAAACTGTCAGTATGGCCAAGGTGGAGAACCCTTGCTCTAAGGCTGTGATCGTCACCTGTTATGCTGTGGCACACTAGTGTGCCATGAGATCCTATATGTGCCATGAAAATTTTTAAAAATCATCAAT
The DNA here is from genome assembly GCA_963573935.1 of Arctocebus calabarensis. NCBI lineage: Eukaryota > Metazoa > Chordata > Mammalia > Primates > Lorisidae > Arctocebus > Arctocebus calabarensis. The sequence goes on from CAUYON010064157.1 coordinate 7,895, forward strand.
CAAATTATTTTTAAAAGACATTCACAGCACAATATTCTTTTTTTTTTTTACTCTTTTTTTAAAATCAATATAACTTAAGCATGCCATGGAAATTTATAGGTCCAAGTGTGCATAAGACAAAAAACGGTTGAAAAACACTGGTCCAAGGGAATCTGACGGCCTGAGCTGTGACCCTGTGGAAAGACATGGAACTTGGGGAAGACCAACCTGTGCTTGACTTGCTGTTTTCTCAGCTGTAAAGGAAGAATCTTACCCATGTCAAGGGTTGTTTGAGAAGAAAGAGCGATTAGGCAGATATGTGCCTAGTGTCTGACTTCCTACCAGGGTCTTCCTACTGGTCCAGCTGCTCTTCCCTGTCTTTTCCGTCTTGGAGAAAATCCCGCATTCGGCGGCTTGCCTCCATTTCCAGCTTCCCTTCCAGCCTCACGACGCACAGGCTCTGCCGATCAAGTGCTCACAGGTCAAACTTGGGTTGGGAAGAGGGCAGCGTGAGGAAGCAGGTTGTGGGTGACGTTTCCATTTCAACTGACCCAGGCAGCCCACTTGTGGCGGCATGTGGGTGGATTTCTCACAAGTCTGCCTTGTGGTGGATTTGGGCACGGTTGATGGAGTTTCAGCATCGCGCTGACTCTCCAGCCTTCCTGGTGAGACCATGATCATCTAGTAGCAAGCATTGTGATGCTTTTCCTCCTTAGCCCTTCCTGTTTTGCTGCTTTTTTCGAAGTTCAGTACATGTGTTAGATGACCTGGCCTTCCTTGCGTATTTGGGTTTAGAAATATCACATTGGCTTGTTCTCAGCTTGCCTCCTTTTGTTTTTTTTCCTTAAAGAGTAACTCATAATAATTACTACTAACATGAGTTAACTTTAGGATTTACAGGGCACTTTTTCTTCATTCTATTTGATTTTTGGATACTCTTAAGAAAAACAAGATAGAATAGACTCTATTACCACTTTACAGCTTTTATAGATGAAGAAACTAAAACTCTGAGATGTTAACTGATTTGCCCAAGATCACCATGTTGGCAGCTCAGCTCTCACCCAGGTGTTTCCCCCAAAGCTGCTGCCTACTTCTGTTAGTAGGAGCAAACCTCTTCTACTGTCTCTGTAAGGAGTTAAAATATGAACAGAAAGATGTCAATTTCAGAAAAGATTCATACCGTCTCTTGCCAGTTTTTTAGTCTTGTGAACATTTGTTGGATTGTCAGCTTTAGCTTTAGCCTCTGGGAGGCTGAGGTGGGAAGATCAATTGAGCTCAGGAGTTGGAAAACAGCCTGAGCAAGAGCTGAGTTCTTGCTTTTCTAAATAGAAAGACTAGCCGAGTTGTGTGGCAGGCACCTATAATCCTATCTACCTGAGAGGCTGACGCGGTAGGATCTAAGAGATGAGGTTGCTGTGAGCTATGATGAGGCCATGGCATTCTACTTAGGGTGACAGAGTGAGACCGTGTCTCAAAATAAATAAATAACAATAATGGTAGAATCTAAAACTAGTGTATTTCAAGCTTTTTAGTGACAGAACCCAGCTAAAATACCACTATTCATTTCTTAACTGTTGTGCTGTTTCTTAGTATCTGCATTTTAATGATAATGACTTTATAGTTGTTTATGTTGTCTACAACAGGGCAGAGTTAAATCTAACATACACCACAGCCTACTGAATCCTTCTGATAATCATCTCCAGCACTCCTGAAATGACTCACTGTGTAATTACCCAGCAGGTTAACATTTGTGGTGTCTGGTGCTTCATAAGTCAACTGTTGAGTGATACGAACTTTTGAGGGTGGATTACTTAGAAATGTTGTGGTTTGAAGAACATTTATCATGGCATCTTTTGTGTATACTAATTTATATTTCAGTAACTTTTTTCATAATGACTCCTCTTCATTTGTTAGAACTTAGGAAAACTAGGATAGGCTCGAGTGACTCAGGTGTTTCAATAAAACTTATTTTTAAAAAATTTGATGAGACACCTTTTTCTTTCTTTGCCTTGTGTGTGGTAGCTGTGTAGATTTAGGGAATTCCAAACTTTCTTTCACAATTACTGATTGTATCAGTTAAGGTTCATTTGCAGAGAACAAAATCCACTCTGTGGTTTAAGCAGAGAGAGATTTATTACAGGGTATTACATGGCTTACAGAATTTGCTGGGAAGGTGAAGAGATAGACTTGAGGTTGAGCTCTTACGAGTGACTTCCAGAGCTTCATAGTAGAGCAGGGCACCAAGGGAGCAGTGGCCTCTTGTGTGGTTAGAACACTGCCTGCTAAATGAGGACTATTTCCATGCTGCCATTGACATGGGAGGGCCAGAAGTTGCTGCAGGAAAACCACACGCTTCCAACTATGGTGCTTGTTGGCAGAGGCAGCAGAAGGGGTCCCCATCTTTCAAACTTTTGCTTTCCAATCTCGCCTAGTTTCATCTAATTGACGGCATGTAGGCCATATAGCTGCAAGAGAGTCTGGAAAATACAGTTTTAGGCTTCAAGTCTCTGTAATATGGGAAGATAGAGGAAAAGGGGTGTAGACATCAGCTTCTAAGTTGTTAGGTCACAGCCAAGAGTGCATTTCTCTGGGATCTGAGTTCACCTACTGCATTCATTTCTTAGATACAAAAACTATGTAGGAACATGGCTCTCTCTGCCTCCTTTGACTGCTTGTCACTGCATGCTTGCATACACACATGCACCTAGGAAGCCTGCTTTGACTGAGTTCCCTCTTCCAGTTTTTAGTTTTTTCATATCTAAGGTAAATAATTACTCTCTAAGGGTAAGATTTTGAGTGTAAGCCTGTGCTGTCTTGGATTTAAGATTTTCATGGCGTGGGTGGGTGACTGGGAAAGTACTGCTGTGGAGATGGTGATGTAGCAGCCAAGGTTGGGACCTTGGGATCTAACCCAGTGTTCTCAGCCCACCTTCACATTGTAATCTTTTGGAAGAACTCTTTGGTAGGGCTTTGGCTTTTATAAAATAAAAAAGCCACTCAAATGACTTCACTGGACAGATGGAGCTGAGAGAACCTAAGTCCTAATCATCATTAGAGTTGTACATTATCTGAGCTGTGGTGTGTAAACTTTAAACTTAATCAGGCTTACTTGGAGGTATTGTTAGGTCAGAGATTGCTGGGCCCCACCCCTGGAACTTCTGATCCTGTAGGTTGGGGTGGGCATGATAATGTACACCTTTAAAATTTCCCAGGTATAATTTCCTGATCTTTGTCAGAGTTGGGGATGATGATTTGAGGAGTAAGATGCCACAAGGAGATCATAGTCTCATTTCTCTAGAGCTTCCCTGCGTGAGAAAAGAGCTTTGCTGTTCTTCACATTTTATGCTTCCAATTAGTATTTCTTATTTTATGTGGTTTTTCTTTTTTCTTTTTTTAGACAGAGTCTCACTATGTCACCCTCTGTAGAGTGCTGTAATCTGACAGCTCATAGCAACCTCAAACTCCTGGGCTTAAGCAATTCCCTTGTCTCAGCCTCCCAAGTAGCTGGGACTATAGGCGCCTGCCACAACTCCTGGCTATCTTTTGGTTACAGTTGTCATTGTTGTAGCAGGCCCAGGCCGGGCACGTCAGTGTATGTGGCTGGCGTCCTACTTACTGAGCTACAGGAGCTGAGCCTATGTGGGTTTTCTTATATTCTTCCCCAGCAGCCTTTGTTAGCTCTAATAACTATTTTGAGTACGCAATTCTGTACCACCAGGATTTGTTAAAGTAATAAGCCTGCATCTGTGGTTGGATTCCAGTATACGAAAGCCAAGTCTTTTTTTGTTTGTTTGTCTTTGAAGATTCATTGAGTGTACAAATGAAAGCCAAGTTTTAAAAAGTCTTCCCTCACGTAGGAATATCTTTCCTCGTGGCCCCCTATCTTTGGCTGTGCTAACTAATATTAGATTGAGAGTTAATGTAGTTGTCCTCAAAGATAATCTTTGGTTTTCTTGCCCTGTTTCCCCACCTGTCCCTTTTAAAAACACCAGTTATTTAAGTTGTGTTACTGCATTTTATCCCCCTAGGTATGGAGCTAGTATGTTTGGTACATGCCCTTGATTCACATAATCATATAGCTAGTGTTTATCTTGTCAAAAAGTTTTGCATATTCAGTTCTTTAGACTGGAGATTTCATCGCATTGACCTGAAATTTCTAAACTAAAGTTAAATAATGGAAGACTTTTCCTAGTTTTTGGAAGAAATATTAATGCTTAGGATTTTTTTCTGTTCTAACACCGCCCCCCTCTCTTTTCCCTGAAATTTCAAATTGGGGTAAAATGTTATCAGATTGACCACAATATTCTTTATTGGTAATTTAAGTAGAAAATAATATTTCATAGTCATCTGTGAAGGACTCTTTTCCTCTTTAGTGATTTATGTACTCCTTATACACGTTTGAAAACCAGTTATTAATTTAAATCTCTTGATGTAAAATTTTTGTTTTAATGCTGGAATCTATTCTTACGAATGCAAATTTGGAAGAATAATGATAAAATCAGGCAATTAGATTATAAGAATAGTAGCTATAAATATTTACATTCTGTCACTATGAGAAAAAGTATATGTAACAGAGAAAATTGGCCTTCTGGAAATAATCTAAAGTCTGATGAATCTTCCAAAGGCCAAGAATGAACTAAGTCTAATAACTCCAGGTATATGTGATCCAAACTGTGGATGCTGAACAGCTGTTCTGAAGTGACCTAGGAGGGCAACATTTCTGTGGCTTCCTCTTTCCAGCTCATACAACTTCCCTAGATACTGGTTTTACCACCAGATAGAATGCATCTCGATACCCCTTCAGAACACTGGTACTTCTTACAGTAGTGTCGTCTTCGGTGAAGTTGTGCAAGTGTCCTTAAGTGCATATGACATGTAGACAAGAAGATAAGAATGGGAGATAGAAGTAGAAGGAGAAACTTCAAGTGCCACCCAGCATTTGACTGGTGAGGAGTAGTTGGAATTGAGCAGAGATGAGGCCCAGGAGACTGGTGATAACTTTTCTGAATCCATCCCCCATTCAACCATAGTTGTCTATGCTTAAAGAGAATGTACCAGGACCTAGTTAAGATATCGTTGGGCCTCACAGAAATCTCATAGTGGTCATTAACCATTTACTATACCTGGAAGTTTGGATCGTTTTCCAAGAAGTGGGGCGCATTAGGATGGCCACAATATTGGTTTAGTGGTTTGGTATTTTTGAAGACCTATGAATTTCCTTCCTGCTCTCCTTCTGATTTCTCCTAAGTTATGAGCCAGATTATTCATCACTTAGGTATTTTTAAGGAATAAGGATAGTAGAATATAAATACCTTTGGGTAAATAATATAAATGGTACTACATACCATTTATTGAGCGTTTTAACCTCATTGGGCTGCACACTTCATGTAATTACCTCCTATTACCCTTCCAGCTATCGAGGATGTCCTGTTTTGTACATTAGGAAAATGAGGCTGAGAAGCCAGGGCCACCGGGTCACATAGCCAGTGACTTTAGAGGTTAGGCCTTCTTGCCATTCGAGAACGGTCTGACACTAAGGCCATGTTCTTTTTTTTTTTTTTTTTTTTTGAGACAGAGCCTTAAGCTGTCACCCTGGATGGAGTGCTGTGGCATCACAACTCACAGCAACCTCTAATTCCTGGGCTCAAGTGAGCCACCTGCCTCTGCCTCCCAAGTAGCTGGGACTATAGGCACCCGCCACACGCCCGGCCATTTTTTGGTTGCGGCCATCATGGTTATTTGGCGGGCCCAGGCTGGATTCAAACCCACCTGCTCAGGTGTATGTGGCTGGTGCCTTAGCCCGTTGAGGCACAGGGGCCGAGCCTAAGGCCATGTTCTTAATCACAACACTGGAAAGACACTACAAACTGGTATTAGGAGACGTTGGGAGAGTCTTGATTTCTAGGCGTGTACTATACGGTCATGTTCCACATTAGTATATTTTGGTCAGTAAAGGACCACGTATATGATGGTGGTCCCATAAAATTGTAATAGAGTTGCCTTATGCAGATGTACCATTTTTAATCTTTTTTATCCATATTTTTACTGTACCTTTTCTATGGTTAGATGCAAAAATATTTGCTATTTTGTTACAATTCATACAATATTTAGTATAGCCGAGGAGCAATAGGGTATCCCATCTAAGTGTGTCCTTGTACTCCATGATGGTTGCGCAACAATGAAATTGCCTGATGACACATTTCTCAGAATATCTCCCTGTCGTTAAATGAGACCTGACTGTATTACACCCCCTGCTAATGCAAATTCTGGTCATCCTGAAGTTGCCTGCAGTGTGAGTACCACAGGAGGACATGGGAGATTTGGAATCTCAGCTCAGCTCGGAAAACACTTAGAAATATAAGCACGGTTGGCACTTAATCTGACTTTCAGGGGAAATAATTGACCCTTTCTGTGCCTTGTTTCCTTACCTATAAAATGGGGGCAGTAATAACCACCCTATCTCCTTTTCAGACCTACGGTGAGAATCCAGTGAAATAGCGATCATGCTTTGAAAATGACAGTGCTCTATGCCTGCTAGGTGACATGACTTATTAAGTGTTGGGTTTCCATGGATTTTTTTTTTTTATTTGTGTTCTTTTGTGCCCTAAACCTTGAGAGAGTTACAGACTCTATTTTTGGTTCTTTTTCCCCCTGAAGTGTAGTTCTGATGGGGATGGTGTATGTTCACTTCAGGTTCCATAGGCAGAAATGTGCTGGGCATTCAGGGCAGGGGAATTTCACTCTAGTACTGTCCAGGGGAGGCCTGAAGAAGGGCAGGGCATGGAGAATTAATTAGATTTTAAAGAAATTGGTAGTTCATTTTGTGGGAAATTTGTTTTGCTTTTAAAAGGAAAACCAACGAATACCTTCGGGTACCATATGCGTTTTAAAAAACGATGACTTCTGCTCTGTCACAAGATGGAGATGCGGGAACCTTGCCGTGGAGGATGGAAAGGACAGGGATCTTTTCATCCCATCTTCTCCAGTGGTGTTTGTCTTCGCCTTCCTTGCTCAGAACAGAGACCTGAAAGCAGGGAGTCCTCCATGACCTGAAACTCTGATGTTAGCACTGTCACTAACCTGGGGTTGCTTTGCTATCTGTTTCCCTCTCCTTTATTGACCAGCAAAAACTCTTAAGTTAGGATTTTAAAGTTATGAACTCTTATGAATTACAGTAGCATTGTTGGTTATACCTACATAGCTGAAATGAACGGTTATCAACTTGCTTTGGAAAGCAAGGTGACCAGCCAACTGATTTCAGAAAGGCTACCTCTCCTGTTCCCATGCTTATTAGTCAATAAAGTCATTCCTGACAGTGGAGGGCTTAGGAGCTAGGGCAGTTCCATATTTAGAGACAGAGAACCCATTGTCGAAAGATCTCAGAAGAGCCTTTGCAAACACTCAAAAGGGATTTAGAACAATTTGCATAAATCTCCCTGTGGATAGCGACATGGCTCCAGTGTTGGGGTGGTTCCAGGAGCCCCTTCTTGGCTGTGTCATGGGGTGACGCTGTGCTTGGTGAGATTTCAGTCTCATGAGGGTTTTTGCCAGCAGGATTGGGTGATGGGTCACTGAATAAGCCCACTGTTTGGTTCCACACAAGGGCTCTTTTGTGTTGGCCTGGGGCAGCCATGTTTAAGTTTGTCTTGCTTTTTCCCCCAGTGATGTTTTTGGACTTTGTGACCTGGAGAATTAAGCCCAACACCTATTCTAAACTAATCTGTCAAATTTCACTTGTGGAACGTAACCATAGCCTTTTGTATTTCTAGAATGTAGAGAATAAAAATCACATCTATGGAGACTTCTCATATGTTAAATTAAAAGCTGGGGAGAGGAGAAGTCCTTGGCCCGTCTGGGTAGCTAGGTATACATGCCTTCTCACAGTGGAACTGTGGGAAGTAATTCTCTTCTGGTTGTTATTATGATTTGCCTAGTTCACTGGCTTCGTTAAGAAATATGTTTTCTTGAGTAGTTAACAAACAAGTTTTGTTAATATTTAATATTCACTTCTAAAAGGGCATGGGTTATCTTGGAGTGTAGTTAAAAAATGCCAGGTGTTTACAAACCTGTTTCAACTTTTCTTCCTTCTTTTTAAGAAATGGTATACATTCAACACTAGATATTAAGAGCTTTAACTACTGTTTTTTTGCACACAAGTGTATCATTCTGGAAGCTACATGAAGAGTCTAATTTAAAATCTAGGGAATAGTGTATACACTGGGGCAATGTGATGCTTTAAGTACAAAAAATGAAATCCACTGATTTCTAACCTGGGGTTTATTTTCCTTCAGTCTGCTAGCTTGATTTCTTGGCTTTGTTCTAATAATATAAACATTTTTATGTTTATTTATAGGTGGTTTTAACCAAGAGAGCAGACCCAGCTGAGCTTAGAACAATATTTTTGAAGGTCAGTATAAAGGAATCTATTTTGTTTCTTGTTTGATTTGTGTTCTATAACTTTTAAAGATTACTTCCAAACAGCTCTTTATTTCATTGTTGTATTTTTAAAACTTCCCCTGTCTTAAGCCTTAAGAAGGAGTTCCTTTGCAGTTATATGTGTTTTTAAAAATGTATAGGAAATTTGTCAGCATTGTTTGTGATAACAACATGGCTTATATTTTAGGAATTTTTTGTTGTTGTTGTTGTTTGTTTGAGACAGAACCTCAAGCTGTCACCCTGGATAGAGCGCTGTGGCATCACAGCTCACAGCAACCTCCAATTCCTGGGGGATTGAGTGAGTCTCCTACCTCCGCCTCCCAAGTAGCTGGGACTACAGGTGCCCGCCACTACACCCGGCCATTTTTTGGTTGCAGCCACCATTGTTGCTTGACAGGCCTAGGCTGGATTCAAACCCGCCAGCTCAGGTGTACATGGCTGGCACCTTAACCCATTGAGCCACATGTGCTTAGCCAGCTTATATTTTAATTTATCTTATCTCACGTTATTTATCTCAGATGTGCTTTTAACTCATCTATGTTAGGTGGGGAAGAGTAAATGTATAGGAAGTGCGATGATAATTTTTAAAGTTGGGAAGTAGAATTTGGGGTTTATTATGCAGTTCTCTCTGCTTTGTATATGTATAAACATTTTCATAATAAAACGTTAATAAGAGTTGTAACAATTCAGTGAGATAACTTATGTGAAAGTGTGTCCCCACACCTGATATGCATTAGATGTTGATTCTGCACATGCTTGAAATTAATTTAATACAGGAGATTAAATGATTAAAACTAGAGACAGTTTTCAAGGGAAGGAAAAAATGTTAAGTTTCTAAGGAGGTTTGGATTATACACAAAAAGTAGGATTTTTTATAAATTTGTTTTTAGCCTAGAAAGGACAATACAGTACAGAATTTCTTGTTTTTTTGTTTTTTGTTTTTTTTTTGAGACAGAGCCTCAAGCTGTCACCCTGGATAGAGTGTGGTAGCATCATAGCTCACAGCAACCTCCAATGCCTGGGCTCAAGCGAGTCTCCTGCTTCCGCCTCCCAAGTAGCTGGGACTACAGGCGCCCGCCACAACGCCTGGCCATTTTTTGGTTGCAGCCATCATTGTTGTTTGATGGGCCTTGGCTGGATTCGAACCCGCCAGCTCAGGTGTACGTGGCTGGCATCTTAGCTGTTGAATCACAGGCGCCAAGCCCAGTATAGAATTTCTAAGGTAGAAAAATATTCTGACTTATGAAAATCCAGAAAAGAGAAAAGCATTTGTTTTTTACCTAACCTCATCTTTTGCTGTGTGTGTTGGGATGAGATGTGTGTGAGGGAACCATATGGATTATTACTATGTTATTTCAAGTCTGTTGATACTTAAAACTCTATTGATACAATTCTGAAAGACTACTTGCAGAAAAGCAGCTGAGTGGATTGCCAAAGAGCCTAGAGAAATGGATATACAAGTCACTGGGAACTTGAACTTGGGAACTGTTGCAAATGCCTTTTGAACAAGTAAGAGCTGCAGCATCCTTCTAACAAGATGTGGGAACAACTTAGAAGGTGTCTCAATAGATGTTGCTGCATTATTTTTTAAATTTTTAATTGTTTTAATTATTATTTTTTAGTTTAGATAAGGTTTCAGTCTGTGGCCCCCGACTAGAGTGCAGGGTCATCATCACAGCTCATCACAATCTCAAACTGCTGGGCTCAAGCAGTCTTCCTACCTCAGACTCCTGGGGGGCAGGGTGTACAAGCATGTGTCACCACACCTGGCTAATTTGTCTATTTTTTTTGTAGAGACAGTATCTCTCACTTAGGCTGGTTAATTTTTTATTTTTAATTACTGTAGGTACATAATTGTTGTATGTTTTCATAGGATGCAGGTGATGTTTTGCTACAGGTACACAAAATGAATTAATCCAATAAGGGTAATTAAGGAGTCCATCACCTTAGCCATTTACCATTTCTTTGTATTAGGAACAATTCCTATTATATTCCGTTAGTTATTTTAAAGTATACCCTAACATGTTATTGATCAGTCACTTTGTTGCGCTATCAAATACTGTTCGTTCTATCTGACTTCTCTTACCTATTTTTGCACCCGTTAACTCTCCTCCCTAATACCCCTCCCAGCCCCTGGTAACTGTCATTCTATTCTCTGTCTCCATGAGATCAATTGTTTTTAATATTTAGCTCCTACATAATGAGTGCGAACATGCAAGATTTGTTCTTCTGTGTTTGGCTTATTTCAATTAATTATGTTCTCTAGTCCTAGATACTGAGTCTTTGACACTCACTGGTCTGTTGGAGAGATCCAGTGATAAGACTCCACTTAAAGGGGGGAGTCCACCTTTTGAAGCCACATGCAGCCAGGAGGCTAGCCTACTGTTTGGAACAACACATCTTTGCCAGCTGGTACATCCACTAGAGAGCAGGCAGGTCCACACTGGGATGAGTCTGACTGACCGGAATTCCAGGCAGAGTTCTGGAGAGCCACTGTAGGGTTTCTGTGCCAGTAGGAACTTCAGGACCTCACAGGGAACTGCTCTCTTCCCTTAGTGTGGCTGGGACCGTGCGGCTTTTCATGAAGGGTTCTCTGTGTGACTTGAGTATCAGGAGATGATGATGATGTGTGGGGTATACCTGAAGAAAACAGCGATTGGCAGTTGTAGAGGAGATTTTGGCTCTGGCAGAGGTTCTCTTGACCTCACTAGACCTGAATGGTGTGGTAGCAGCACAAACCCACCGTGGCTTATCACGCCAGGATCTCAGAGTTACCTTCTACCGCAGACGGGGTTGTGGTGAGGGAAGAATGGGAGCTGAGCCTGTGCCAGGCTGAGCTTTTTTATAACAGTTAAGTAAGGCTCAGCAGTAAGCATTCTGCAAACTTGTCTACTCTGCTGATTTTCTGTGACTTTTTCCTGACTTGATTTTCTTCCTGATAAATAAAAAATTCCATTTGAAATATTCCAACCTTCTCTCTGCTAAACTAGAAAGAGAGAAGGTTCATCTGCAGCTTGGGAGGTGGAGAGGGGCTTCCCTGCGCCCTCCATACCAGAGATGCTGCTAGCAGGGGACTTGCAGCTCTGGAGATCAGAGAGAGCTGGTGGGCCTGAGCCAGATAGAAAGGAGGGCTTCCAGAGGACTCAAATTAACCCAGTTCTGCCTTTTTTGTTTATGGTTTTGTGAAGAGTTAGAATCAGTCCCACTGTTTGTCTTTTTTGAAGGTGCCTATCTTATGCCAGGTATATTATTAGGTGTTGGACACATAACGATACATAAATTGTGGCCCTGGTTTTGAACATCTCACTGTGTGTAAGTGTAAACCCCAAAAGCCAAGATACGGTTGATAAGTATTATACAGCATTAGTTAGCGTGAAGATGATGTGGGATAATCACATCATCCTACCAAAGGTCATTAAGTTACAGAGAGGTTGTGATATTGGAGCCATGATTGAAGATGAGGAGGTGCTTACCAGAGAAGGCAGAGGAAGGTTTGTGGGCCTTTGTGGGCAAAGACCTTTTCAGGCAAGGAAAACGGCACATATCAAGTAGAGAGCTGCCAGAGTCTCAGGCGTGTGAAGGGAATGGCTAGTAACCTGGGCTAGCCCAGAGCAAGAGCTGCTATGCAGCGTGCTAGGCTGGGGAGTTTGGGTTTAGCTATGCAGGATTCTGTGGTCAGCGACTGGTCATGGTTTATCTAGATATGGACGTTGAAGTCCAGGTAGTCAATTTTGTTTCTAACCTAAATGTTGACGTGTGTTGTCTGCTTAATGCTTTTGGTGTTGGTTCCTGTAATTTAAACTGATGTGCATTGACTACTTACAGTTGGAATAAAACCCCATGTGACTGGCAAGTGGGAGGTATAGGAGAGTGACGGTGGCTGAACCCAGGTTTTCTGTAGAGACCAGATTTACAGGTGTGCAGCTAAAAAAGAAACTAAGTCACATATTCAGGGTCTGCAAATGCCACAAGAAGGGGAAGGGGGGAGCCTCCAGAGTGGGGAGTGGTCAGGGAGGGCTCTGTGGAGACAGAACGTGAGGGGCCTTGGGGACAAGTGTGAGGGAGAGGACCACAACTGAGGGCAGATGGGGCTGGGACAGGACAGCCTCTCTAGGTGAAGATTTTTGCTCATTCTTCAAATGTTGATTTAAATACAGCTCTGTCCATGAAGTCTGCTAAGTATCACAGGGTGTGAGTGACAGAATTGGAAAGGTAATTGGGAGTTTGACATTCTTTTTTAAATTTTGTTTTATTTTACTTTACTTTATTATGGTTTTTGAGACAAAGTCTCACTCTGTGGCCTTGGTTAGAGTGCCCTGGCATCATAGCTCACAGCAGCCTCAAACTCTTGGGCCCAAGTGATTCTCCTGCCTTAGCTCCCCAAGTAGGTGCAACTACAGGCAGCTGCCACAACGCCTGGCTACTTTTTCTGTTTTTAATGGAGACGGGTTTCACCCTTGCTCAGGCCAGTCTCAAACTCCAGAGCTCAGGCAGTCCACCTGCCTCAGCCTCCCAAAGTGCTAGGATTGCGAGCGTAATTTAAAAAATTTTTGTAGAAAATTTTGGGAAAACAGCTAATTCCTTTCTTGAAAAATTATTTTTCTTATGACAAATGACTTTATTAATGACAAATGACTTACATTAATGAAAATTTCAAAAGCACATATGCAAAGGAAGGTAATTTGTGATCCCAGCATAAATAGATATATAGACGATTCATTCTTTCTCCCTCTCTCTTTATATGTGTATATATATTTTTTCCTTAACAGGAAAAATACTGTTTTGTATCCAGTTTTTCCCTCACCTAATGTATACTGAGTACCTTTTCCTGTAATCAAATGTGGTTCTGCAGTATTTGATTGCTGTGTGATGTTCCTGTGTGTGGCTGTTACACTGTAGTGTACCTAACCACTCTGCTGTTGGAGCTAGGTGTCTCCTGTGCTTTGCTGTCCTAACAGCACTGTGATGAATACCTTTGTACACACATTTTTACATATAGCTAGCATTATTTTCTTAGGATAAATTTTTAGATGTGACGTCATTGGTTAACGAGTGGGTTTACAACATACTAAGGCTTTTGATTCTCCCTGGCTGAGAGGCTTTCATAAAGGTTGTATCAACAAACAAACAAACAAACAAAAAGGTTGTATCAATGTATATTTAGGGTCGGAGTATGGAACTGCATATGACCATATGATATCAACTCAGCTTATTACTAAATAGTAACAAAAAACCTTTCTGCTGCTGCTTAGTTGAAAAATTGTATCTTTAAATTTTTATTTTGTGGTAAGTAGCAGTATATTTATTGACCATTTATGATTTCTAGTTCTATTTTAAACTTTTTATTGTGGCAGTTTTCAAACATACAGAAAGTAGAATAATACACTGAACACCCACATGACTATCACCTAATTTAAAGTAATAATTGTCATTAGTTTATGTATATATGTATGTACTTGTATTTGCTGATGTATTTCAGGGTAGGGTGGGTACCACCATAATTCACCCTAAATAGTAGCACATAGCTCCAAATAATAAAATAATTTCCTACATGGCTATATACCTTTGTGCACCTAACAAAATATATAGTAATTCCTTAATGCCATGATACCCAATTTAGATTCAAATTCTTAATTATGCTGCATCATATCCCTATAACAAGTAAGCTAGCTACAGAGAATTTAGATGCAGTGACCTGGCGTGTTCAAGGTTCCTCAGTGGTTGGAAGCAGCCTTGGCATAGGGGCATCCACCCTTTTCTACTGCCCATTGGGTCGTCTTGGGCCACATAATAAATACACAACACTAAAGACAGCTGATGATCCAAAATAAGTCTATGCATATTTTTGCAGTATCTAATACCATAAACAAAATAGTCCTCAGATAATTTACACGTGGCCCATAGGCTGCAGATTGGACACCCCTGGGGGGAATTTGCCTTTCTACCACAGGATGTAAGTAAGGGATGTAAGGGATTCAGGGCAAAAGTGGGCAGCTGGATGATTATGGTTCTTACCAGGCTCATTTTGTAGCTTACAGACTGTAACAATAATAATTGTTTCACTATTACAGCTTTAATCCAAAACAACTGATGGTGAGCAGGCCGGAGGGGACTCTGCCCTTATGGAGCACGCCTTGCAGGGCTGGGTTCCTCCGGATTCCCTTCACTGTTAATTATTTTTAAGAAAAATCTTTATGTATTTTTATTTATTTTTTTCACTAATAGAAATATGAATTTTTGAATTTCTTTTTTTTATTATCAGATGATATTTAGTTTTTTTACTTAATTTTTATTAAATTATAACTGTATGCATTTATGGAGTACAATGTGATGATTTGATATACAATGTGGAAAGTGTAACTAAAACTAACCTAACTGTCACCTCACTTATTTTTTGTGGTGAGACATTTATAATATACTCTTAGTTGTTTTGAAATGTACCCTTCCATTGTGCACATTAGGTGACATCCCACCAAATACCCTCCCTCCACTCGCCCTCCCTCCTTCTTTCTTTCTGGACTATATTTGTGTTTTATCATTGGTATGAATGTGTAAACATTTATATATTGGTTTCATAATAGTATTGAGTACATCGGATACTTTTTCTTCCATTCTTGAGAGACTTTACTAAGAAGAATATGTTCCAGCTCCATCCAGGTAAACAAAAGATATAAAGTCTCCATCTTTTATGGCTGCATAGTATTCCATGGTGTACATACACCACAATTTGTTAATCCATTCATGGATGATGGGCACTATGACTTTGCAATTATGAATTGGGCTTCAATAAGCCTTTTAATGCAGATGTGTTTGTTGTAAAATGATTTTTGTTCATCTGGGATTCCCTTCACTATTATCATCACTGGGTGTGGTGATGTTTCTTGCCAGTGACAATTAGTATTATTACAGGGTTGTGCAAAGAATCCTAAAACCCTCCCCTTTGTGTAAGCATATCTTTAATTGTATTAAAACTCCCCATGATTGTTAGGTAGGATGGCTACAGATCACTTGGAAAACCTATTCCCAAAGAAAGATTCATGACATTCTCAAGATATGGTAGCTTTAAGGAGTGTTTCATTCCTTAAGGGGTGTTAGACCCTAACAATATCCTTATTGTGGTCTGCCTCCGTTTAGCAATGTAAGGAATAACCGTTGACATGGTCACTGATATCACAACAACCGTTGACGAGTTTACAGATAGCACAGAGCAGGCCACTGCAGCTGGTGATGAGCTGGTTTTGCAAACTGAGGAAAATTGTGTCTTCAGTGCCCAAATGGACATGTTCTTATTAATACAGTGTGTGTGTGTCTATATGTACAGTGGGGGGGCAGTGTAGTCTCCCTCTGTCACTGGGCTGAAGTACAGTGGCATCATCACAGCCCACTGCAACCTCAAACTCCCGCGCTCAAGCAGTCCTACCTCAGCTTTCTGAGTAGCTAGAACTATACGCATGCATCACTGGCCCAGCTAATTTCTAATTTTTCCTATTTTTAGTAGAAATGAGGTCTTGCTGTTCAGGCTGGTCTCAAACTCCTGAACTCAAACAATCCTCCTGCCTCAGCCTCCCAGAGTGCTAGGATTACAGGCCTGAGTCATTGTGCCCTGCCAGACAAGTTGTTATATTTCAGAAATGATTTATCACCTGTAAAGAAACTGAGACTGATTAAACATTTCACTGGCTTTTTAAAATGGAGACCATTGGGGCATGAGTCGAGCACACACATCAGTAGTGTACATCTGCATGAGTGTTCACAGAATGATCACACCTGTGTAACCAGAACCCCGGCAGCCCTCTGAGACCCCCCACAGCCTGCCCAGTTGTCTGCTTCTGGTTGCTATGTGTTAAAACTAGCTATATTCGTTTTGCCAGCTGTTCTCACTGCATACAAATGGAATTATACGGTATATATTCTTAAGTCTGGTTTCTTTTGCTTGATTTGTAAGATTAATCTATGTTATCAGGTTTCATTGGAGTTAGTTTTTTTTTGTTTAATTTCTTTTTCTTTTTTTTTTTTTT
>CAUYON010064159.1:0-13934 GCA_963573935.1 Arctocebus calabarensis
TGTGGCGGGCGCCTGTAGTCCCAGCTACTTGGGAGGCGGAGGCAAGAGACTCGCTTGAGCCCAGGAATTGGAGGTTGCTGTGAGCTGTGATGCCACAACACTCTACCCAGGGCAACAGCTTGAGGCTCTGTCTCAAAAAAAAAAGAAAGGCAATGAAAACGACCATGGATATTTGATTTCTTCTGCTTTATTGGTGTAAATGGCAATGTTTAAAATACTGACTTCCAGGTTTCTTTAAGACTTCTGCTAATTATATCTAATAGTAATCCAAAAGTTTCCAACTGTCTCTCAACTCTGATTTGTCACTAAATAATTATCTTTGCCTGGCTAACTTTTGGGAAAGAAAAGGGAGGATGGAAAACAAGCATTTAAGACTTACTATTTTCCTTTGTTACTGGGAATTTAAAAGAAGCTTTTAAAGATTATACAGAGTTAAATGTGCAAGCCCCGCAGAGCCCTTTTCTCCAGAATGGGGCTCATCCCCACTTTGACTGATACTTGTGCAGCTAGTAGGGGGAGGGGCAGAAAGGGGCAAAATGTGCATCAGGTGGGACCGGGCTCCCTGATACCTGATTTCTCGGGCTGTGCTGCCGGCACGTTATAAGCACAGGAGAGCCAGCGGGTACTAAGCGCTACACTGGTAAGAGTGGCTAATTCCAGACAAGCGCCAGGGCTGAGGAGGCCACTCTCCTCAGGGTTTCTTCCCCAAGCATTGGAAGCACGCTTCCTTTAGTTTAGCAGAAGGCTTCTTGGGTGGGTCAAAGGACACTTTGACAACCCAGGAATATGAGGTGAGATTGATTAAGACGCTGAACGTTTGTTCTTTCCCACAGATGGGTAATGTTCCCATGCCAAGAAAACTGTCATCAGGGGGCACCAGGCTCCCGGATACCTGATTTGTCAGTCTGTGCTGCCGGAACACCCCGCTGGGCTGTATTCTGAAGCACTGGGCTATGTTTGATCCCAGATGCTGAAAAAAGAATGTATGATTTTCTTCTGCACCCAGGCCTGGCCTCAGTATCAACTCTCCACTGGTGAACAATGGCCCCCAGAGGGTACTCTTAATTATGACACCATTTTTCAGTTAGATACTTTTTGTAAACAAGAAGAACAGTGCTCTGAGGTGCCCTATGTGCAAGCTTTCTTTTTCCTTAGGGCCCAGCCCCAACTGTGTAAAACCTGTCAGATAGATTCAGCTCTCCTGGCTGTAGTAACTTCCCCAAATAGTCAGGGATTCCCGAGGGAGATGCTGTCACAGCCTGGTTCAAACCCAACATCTACTTCTCGTACACCTTCCTCTGTGCATTCAGAAAACCCCAGGAGGGAAGCTGTGTCAAGAGGTTTTTCTGGTTCTACTGGGACCCCCAGAAGGCAGCCATATCCTTCTTTGTGTCCCTTGATTGAGACTACAGGTGGTGAAAGGGGAAAATACACTCAGTTAACATCCGACTCCTTAGAGGGCCAAATTATTTAAAAGATAAATTTATCACCCAGGCAGCCCCAGACATTGGAAGAAAACTCCAGAAATTGGTTCTAGGCCCAGATCATAACCTGGAGAATCTTCTTAAAATGGCCACTGTGGTCTTTTATAACTGAGATCAGGAGAAAGAGGAGGAAAGAGAGAAAAGGGATATGAAAAGAAGGATAGCTCTAGTGATGGCACTCCGACAAACGAGCATCTTTCAAGGGCAGAGAGAAAGCAGAGGCACTAAGAACAAGTGCTTTCAATGTGGCCAGGCTGGCCACTTCAGGAAGCACTGCCCCCAGCAGCACCACCGGCTGGGCAAGTCACCTGGCCCCTGTCCAGAATGCAAGGGTGACCACTGGAGGGTGGCAAAGGCCTCCAGGGACAGTGATCCCATCAGCACCCAAACTGAGGGTGCCCAGGGCAGATTCTCATGGCTCCATCTTGTGTGATCACCCGTCAGGAGCCCCGGGTTTGCCTTGTAGTGGAGCGCCAGGAGATAGAATTTCTTCTGGACACTGGAGCAACTTTTTCTGGACTTCTCTCTAACCCTAGTCTTTTATCCCCCAAATCTGTAGCTATACAGGGGGTGTCTGGAAAGCCGGTTACCAAATTTTTCTCTCCGCTTTAAGCTGCAATTGGGATGACTTGCTGTTCTCTCATGCCTTCCTAATCATGCCTGAAAGTCCTGCTCCCCTTCTGGGGAGGGACATACTAACTAAGGCAGGAACAACCATTTACATGAATATGGGACAGGAACCTATATTATGCCTTCCCTTATTAGAGACAGAAATTAACCCAGAAGTGTGGGCTACTGAGGGACAGGTGGGGAGAGCACAATATGCTCAACCACTCCAAACTAAGTTAAAGAATCCCACCATCTACCCCAATCAAAACCAATATCCTCTAAAAACAGATGCTAAGAATGGGCTAATACCCGTAACACAGAATCTAATGTGACAGAAATTATTAATACCTTGCAATAGTCCATGTAACACTCCTATTCTGGGAGTGCCAAAGCCGAATGGAACTTGGAGACTAGTCCAAGACCTCCACATTGTAAATGAAGCGGTCATTCCTCTCCCTCCTGTAGTTCCCAATCCATATGCTTTATTGTCTCACATCCCTGAAAAGGCTGCCTGCTTCACCGTCCTAGACTTCAAAGATGCCTTCGTTTGCATTCCACTTCACGAAAATTCCCAGTACCTTTTTGCTTTTGAAGATCCTTCTGATTCCAAGACCCAGCTCACATGGACTGTGTTACCCCAGGGATTTAGGGACAGCCCTCACTTGTTTGGACAAGCCTTAGCCAAAGACTTGAGTCGTTTTTCATATCCTACAGCGACTCTTAGTCAGTATGTAGATGATATTCTTTTGGGAGCACCAGATGTGGAGGAATGCCACAAAGCTGCACAAATTCTATTAAACTTTCTAGCTGATTGTGGGTACAAAATTTCCAAGGCTAAAGCCCAATTATGTGTCCCAGAAGTTTACTCTTTGGGTCTCCATCTTTCATAGGGGAAGAGAGCCTTGGGCAAAGAAAGAATAGAACCAATATTGGCTCTCCCTAAACCTCCAACTCTCAGACAACTTCAAGGCTTCTTAGGAATTACAGGCTTTTGCAGATTCTGGATTCCTGGACATAGTGAAATAGCTAGCCCATGCAATTTTTTAATTAAAAATGCTCAGAAAGAGGGCTTAGTCACTCTAGAATGGGAACCGGAAGCAAATAAGGGATTCCAACAGTTGAAAACTGCTCTTTTGCAGGCCCCTGCTTTGAGTCTTCCCACTGGACAACAGTTTAATCTGTAAATTAGAGAACAAACTGAAATTGCCCTGGGAGTTTTGGCCCAACACCAGGGTCCAGTTTTACAACCTGTAGCATATCTTAGTCTTAGCTAAGGGATGGCCACATTGTCTACAGCTTGTAGCAGCTGAAGCCCTCTTAACCCCATAAGCAACCAAACTAACTTTTGGAAGAGATCAAATTATTTACACTTCTCATGACCTTACTGGACTTTTAAATTCAAAAAGCAATCTTTGGCTGTCAGATAACCGCCTTCTTCTTCTTCTTTTTTTTTTTTTTTTTTTTTTGCAGTTTTTGGCTGGGGCTGCGTTTGAACCCACCACCTCCAGCATATGGAGCCAGCGCCCTACTCCTTTGAGCCACAGGTGCCACCCGATAACTGTCTTCTTAAATATTAAGCCTCATTACTAGCAGGACCAGTGCTACAATTATGCACTTGTGCTGCTCCGAATCCTGCCACTTTTCTCCCTGAATCCAATGACGTGATAGAGCATAATTGCCAAGAAATTATAGCACAGACTTATGCAGCTAGAGAAGATTTACAAGAAACTCCCCATCTAACCCTGACATGGTTTTATATACAGATGGAAGTTCTTTCATAGAACATGGAACTCGAAAAGCAGGCTATGCTGTAGTTACTCAGTACGCTGTAATGCGAGTGGGTTTCTCCCTCCAGGAACCAGGGCACAATTAGCTGAGTTAATAGCCTTAACCTGTGCTTTAGAAATTGGGAGAAACAAATGAGTCAATATATACACCGACTCGAAATATACCTTCCTCATTTTACATGCCCATGCTGCTATTGAAAGAAAGACAATATCTAACTTCCAATGCCCACCCCCCCATAAAATATCATCATGAAATAGGTTGTTACAAATCGTTCATACTCCACAAGAAGTAGCAGTTATTCATTGTAAGGGACACCAAAAGGCCTTAGATGAGATTTCTGAAGGTAACCAACTTGCCAATGAAGAAGTTAAAATGGCAGCACAGAAAGACAAAATCCCCCTCTTGGCACTCCTCATTTGGGAGGGATCACTTGAGAATCATGCACCTCAATATACCCAAAAAGAAAAGGACTGGGTTTTATCTGGGGACTATGCACTACTTCCATCCAGCTGGCTCCAAAATAGAAGTGGACTTTTGCTCTTACCTGCAGCAAGTCAATGGAAAAAACTTAAAACTTTATATCAGTCTCTTCATTTTGGCACTAAAAGTACCTATCAAATGGGAAAAGTTCTCTTTAATGGGAAGAACTTATTTAAAACCATAAAACAGTTAATAAGGACTTGTGATGTATGTCAGCGAA
This sequence comes from Arctocebus calabarensis, assembly GCA_963573935.1. Lineage (NCBI taxonomy): Eukaryota > Metazoa > Chordata > Mammalia > Primates > Lorisidae > Arctocebus > Arctocebus calabarensis. The sequence goes on from CAUYON010064159.1 coordinate 4,582, forward strand.
ACAGTCCTTCAAATCATCATCTCGCTCCCGCAGGTATACAGAAACAATGTAAATTTCCAGGTGAAGATTTGCAAATATAGTTTACTCATCTCCCTAAGTATTTGTGGATACTTCTACTAATTAGATTGAAGTGTTCCGTTACAGAACAGAAAAGGCCCAGAAAGTTGCAAAAGCTTTAGTACATGGGATTATTCCTAGGTTTGGACTCCTTCAAAGTTTGCAAAGTGATATTGGGCCTGTCTTTAAAGCAATTGTTACGTAGTGAAAATAAAATATCACCTACACTGTTCTTAGAGGCTCCAATCCTCTGGGTAAAAAAAAAAAAAAAAAAAAAAAAAAAAGAATGATAAAATGAAAGAACAGTTGCAAAAGCTAACTCATGAGACTCATCTCCCTTGGACTAAATTACTTTCCATTGTTCTCCTTGGAATAAAAAATTTATCACAAAAACTAGGTTGTAGCCCATTTGAGTTATTATACAAAAGGTCCTTTTAAACTATTGATTTATTATTAGAGCAAAAAACTACAGAATTAGTAAAACATATTACTTCTTTAGCTAAATTTCAACAAATCTCTAAGAACCTCCCAACTACATTTTCATGTTCAACACTAAAAGAATTTTTCTCTCCTAAAGTTCTAGTTATGATCAAAACTCTTCCTTCCAATTCACCTGCCCTGACCCCAACATGGGAGAGTCCTTCTCCTATTATCTTTTCTTCTTCTATAGTTGTTAAAGTTATGGGAAAAGATTCCTGGATACATCATTCAAGAGTAAAATCCTGGAACCCACCATCTCCCACAGAAGCAGACCTTGAAAAGAATCAACCACAGTCCACCTACACTTGTGAGCCTAAGGAAAATTTGAAGTTATTATTTAGAAAACGCAAGGAAAGTATTAATATAGTTTTCTTTTGAAATCACTTTGTTATTTCCAACCTGATACCAATAGCAGTGTAATTAACCCTTTCCTCTACTGTTCTACCCTGATCTCTTAATATGCTAATCAGATTTGTGTCTTCCAAAGATGATGTCATCAGGCCACAAACAGTAAAGATGGCTCAGTCCAAGACCTGTCTCTAACACAGGTCCGTGGATCACCCTTCCTCTGAGAAACCCTTACTGTCATCCTTTCTCCCTAACGGCAGTTAGAATTTCTACTCAGAGAGGGAGAATTGATACAGGGTCCTCACATTCAAGGCTGAACAGGGGGCCCCAATTTTCCTAAGCATGGGCAATTTCAGGAAGGGAATGCCCTGATTTTTTTGCCCTGCACTGGAGGGACTGCATTCATTCATTTGTGGATAACACTCATTAACATTGAAAACATGTTTCCATTCGCCAAGTCCTAGCCAAGCATAATTCTCAACACCTAATGCTCCTAGACAAAGACCCCATGTAGAGACTTCCCATTTGGGTCTTTCCATCTGCCAACAGCTCTGGTGCTTTTTACTCCTTCCATATTCCTTTCTGTCTAATAAAATTCTATCTTACCACTGATGTGTGGTCCCTGGGTTCATTCTTCAAATCCCTGAGACCAAGGACCTACTGAAGAAAGAAATTCTGGTAACAGTATGGCATGTTGAATATTATTCAGCCATAAGAAGTAATAGCCCATACAACAACATTAAGGAGCCTTGGAACATTTTGGTAGGTGAACGTAGTTAATCAAATATAATTAAATAGTAGAGATGGTTGTACCACTTGGTGAATATGCAAAAAAACAAGAAATACACTATAAAAAACTTTAAATTGATAAAACTAGGGTAAATATATTTTCAGTAAAACTTAAAATCATATAATACATAAGCATTAAATTAATATTGCACAAAGAATAAAAACATCACCAGTTACCCTATATTCCAGTACTAATCATTTAGAAATGGGAGCAGAAGTAATGTTGCATTTATAATAATTTTTAAAAATTATCAAATTCCAGAGAATATTAACACAATAATGAGAAATATGTGGAAAGAAAATTATGAAACTAATTAAGAGATATAATTTCTTTAAAATGGAAAGGCCATTATCATAGATGTTAAATAGTCAATATTATAAAGAAACCATTTTTCTTAAAATAATGTATAAATGTAATTCTATCAGAATAGAGTATTGATGGTTTTGAAAGGGTTGAGGTTGAACATTTTTCTAAATATCATATGGACTAATATAACTTTAAGACTAGAAAGAGCGGCTCGGCGCCTGTGGCTCAACGGGCTAAGGTGCCAGCCACGTACACCTGAGCTGGCGGGTTCGAATTCAGCCTGGGCCCACCAAACAACAATGACAGCTGCAATCAAAAAAAAAAAATGGCCGGGCGTTGTGGCGGGTGCCTATAGTCCCAGCTACTTGGGAGGCGGAGGCAGGAGACTCGGTTGTGCCCAGGAATTGGAGGTTACTGTGGGCTATAAAGCCACAGCACTCTATCCAGGATGACAGCTTGAGGCTCTGTCTCAAAAAAAAAAAAAAAAAAAAAGACTAGAAAGAGCTTTTAAAAGTGAATTGTTTTGGGATCAGAATAAATAGATTAATGGGAAGAAAATAAATCTCAAAAACAAATCATCATATTAAATTATTCAATGTATAATAGAATAGCCATTATGTTCAGTGGAAAAATAGAATTATTGAATAAGTGGTTTGGGACAATTTACTAACCTTGAAAATAGTAAGGCCACATTCATATCTTATGCAGTATTTCTTTATGTATTAAAGATTTAAATCAAACACTGAAAATTAAAAAATACCTAAAGAAATAGAGGTCATTTTATAATCTGAATAAAATATAAATAAACATAATCTGTTTTGTTATTTATTGAGACATAATTGATATATGAAAAATACTCGTGTGTTATATAGATCTTGATAAGTTTGCACTCCTATACCCATGATACAATCACCATAATCAAAATATAAAACATATCTACCGTGGGAAAAAATTCCCTTCTTTTTTTTTTTTTTCCAGAGTGTGTGTCTTTGTGAGAAAGACACATCATGAGCTCTACTCTCTGAGCGTATTTTAATGTGCACAGTACCATATTATAAATTTTAGGTGCTATTTTCTATAGAATATCTCTAGAAGTTAACCATCTTGCATAAAGAAAATGTATATTTATTGAAAAACAATTTCTCATTTCTCCTTCTCCCTATTTCCTGGCAATCACCATTTTATCTTTGCTTCTATGAGTTTGACCAATTTAGACATCTCATATAAGTAGAATTCTGTAGCATTTGTTCTGTGATTGGTTTATGTCACTTAGTACAATGTCCTCCAGGTTGTCCATGTTGTCACTAATGGCAGGATAACCTATTCTAAGGCTAAATCATATTCTACTTGGCCTAAGCCACATTTTGTTTGTCTGCACATATTTTGACGGACATTGGATAATTACCATAACTTGGCTATTGCAAATATTGCTGCAATGAACATTGAGTGCAGATATCATTTCATTTACAGTTCCTGATTTCAGTTCTGTTGGATACATATCCATAAGTAGGATTGCTAGATCATATAATAGTTCTATAATAATAGTTCTATTTTTTAATTTTTCTTTTTTTTTTTGAGACAGAGTCTCAAACTCTTGCCCTGGGTAGGGTGCCATGGTGTCATTGCTCAAAGCAACCTCAACCTCTGGGGCTTAAGTGATCCTCTTGCCTCAGCCTTCCAAGTAGCTGGGACTACAGGCACCCACCACAATGCCTGGCTATTTTTGGTTATAGTTGTCATTGTTTGTGGGCCAGGGCTGAATTTGAACCAGCCAACTCAGTTGTATGTGGCTGGCGCCAAGCCTATTTTTAATTTTTCTAATGTTGGTTTAATATAAGGGTATGTATATTAGGTCATGTTGTTTGTGTTTGTTAGGTAAAGTACAAGTTGTAGTTGTGTCGAGTCCTTAACCCAAGAGGTGTGCCATACACCCCTGCATTGTACCCAATGACAGAGATTACCAAATCTCCTTTCCCTTCGTCCTTCTAATGTTAAAGTGTGCTTTTCTCTTGTGTAGGCCTATAGTTTTCATCTACTAGTTTCATATTAGTCTTGAATATATTAGATACTTGCGTGCATGTGGGAATGCTTAAGGGGAGAGTCATATCTTGATGTGCTTACGTTACCAGTAATAATGATTTTGTAAGTTTGAAATCAATATTAAATTATTAATTGTTAGTAGATCAGAAATATTATTAGGAATAGGGAACAGAGTCTGGACAAAGGGAGACAGTAATAGAGGGTTGATTCAGACACAACTTCTTGGCTTTGAGCATAAAGCAAGAGACTCTGTCCCTTTCGGATTCTGGAGCCTGCCCGGCATCTTGAATATCCCCCTCCCCTCACAGCTGCCAGTGCATCCGGCTGGAGGCCTTGAGGCTGTTGTCTGCCAGGGTGGGGCTGTGTACTCCAGGAGAGTGGCTTTTGGGAGTGAAAAATGTGGATTCTTTAAACTTTGCCCAGCACAGGAAGACTTGCTCCAGACCAGGCAAGGAGAAGAAAGATCTCCTTTCTTCTGTCACCTTAATTGGGCCAGAGCAGTCTATCTGTTGGGAACAAGTCTGTCAGAGGATTAAAACATCACATCTGTGGTGTGTGACTGTGGTCAGGTAGGATTTGGTCCTTGAGTCAGACTCTGTTTGTATTAAGACCATATCCCTTAAAACAGTAAAAAATGGCAAGTAAAATCCATGCAATTAACGTAATCAGTCATAGCTAGTCTAGTTTGCAGAAATGCAAGTGCAGCCAGAACCATGATGGGATTGTTTGCCTTGCCTTCACGAGATTAATGATTATAACCCTGATGGATGAAACAAGCACAGAGGCAGCCTGATACTCCTGGCAGCATACTGGAAGCCACCTCCCAAATTCCCACTGCTCTTAAAACTATCACTTTGTCTATTATTTCTATATTAATTGTCTATAATTCTCATTAGTAATAATTTTCTGACAGTCTCTACACATGACCAGGTCACTAGGAAGTAGACTACCAGCATGTTGGGTTGGCCCCTAACAGATATGTGCTTTTCCATTCTTGGGATATTTTACTGAGGAGAATATTCTTCAGCTCCATCTAGGTAAATACGAAAGATGTAAAACCTCCATTTTTCGTTATGGGTGGATGACATTCCAGGGTATACATGTATCACAGTTCATAACTCCATTTGTGAATTAATGGGCACTTGGGTTGTTTCCACATCTTGGCAAATGTGAACTGAACTATGATAAATATTCAAATGCAAATGTAATAATCTTTTTTTTTCTGGGTTATTTTTAATTTTTTAAGGAACCCTCAAGTTATTTTCCATAGTGGTTCACATCATTCTACTTTCCCAGCAGTAGAGTACAATGGTTCCACTTTCTTCACATCCTTGCAAACACTTTTTAAATAATAGTCACCCTACTAGGTGTAAGTTAATATACCATTGTGGATTTGATCTGCATTTCTCTGATGATTAGTGATGTTGAGTGCATTTCATATATGTGGTGGACATTTGTATGTCCTTTTTGGAGAAATAACTATTTAAGTCCTTTACTCATTTTTAAATTTCATTATTTGTTTCCTTTGTCATTGTGTTATAGAATATTATTATGTATTTTGAATGTTAACTTTTCATCTGATAGGTGGTTTGCAAATAGTGTCTCCATCCCACAGATTGCCTTTTCATTTTGCTGTAAGTTTCTATTGCTATATACCTAAGACCATCTATAAATTCCATTAAATCACTATCAAAATCATAATGACAGTTTTTACAGAAATAGAAAAAGATTATAAAATGTATATGGAACCACAAAAGACCCCAATAGCTGAAGCCATCTTGAGAAAGAAGAACACAGCTAGAGGCACCACATTCTCTGATTTTAAGTTATATTCTCAAGGTACAATAATTGAAACCATGTGGTACTAGCATAAAGATAGACATTTAGACCAATGGAACACACAGAGAGATCAGAAATCCACACATGAGCGGTCACTGATCTTCGACAAGGCTAACGAGACACAAAATGGGACACTCTCTTTAGATGATGCTGTGGAGACTGGAGCTTGAAAAACTAGTGTTGTAATGTTTTTTCAGAAACATATTAAGTAATTTTAAAAAACTCTTCAAATACCAACCCTTTTCTATGATACTGACTGCAGTGTATACATTTAAATACTTTTTGTATATACTTTTATACAACTTTGAGATCTTTTAGATTTATTGCCCACTTTTATAAAAAAGATTCATAATTTATGTCATTCTGTGAATTGTATTTTTCTCATCTGAAAACATAACTCATTATACTATACAATTATGGACTTCCAGAATCCATTCATTACCATATTGTTTTAACATAGCCCAGATTTCAGAGACACTACTTTAGTTCATGTGAAATGGGTCAACTCCAGCCATCACACCAGGGGTGGCTGCTTGGGTGAAGCCTGACTAAGTAGGTCTTAGATGCTGAGACCCTTGTTTAGGATGGGCAAATGGTCTGATTCTGTACAGTGCTATATATCTGTTGGATTAAATACTAAGCCTAAAATTAATGGCACCCATTTTGTCAGTAATAAGTGAGAGGCAATTTGGAATCAATGGAAATGATAATATATTGAAAAGACACCGAGAAAGTAATTGCAACACTTGATTGTATTGTAGAACTCCTAGATCTCCCTTCCACTAAAGCCAAGACTACCCCTAGATATTTCACTTCCATGTGGACTATGTTCTCTTCCCTCTAATTTTGTTTGAGTTAGGTTCTCTCATTTGTAATCAAAATTAGTAAATAAGAGAAGACTCTTGCCACCAATACATAAACAGAGGGTGCCAAAAGGATTTATTCACATTCTAACAAAGGAAAATATATATTAAATTTGTAATACTCAGGTCTTATTTGACTTCTACAATTACAAGAGCTCAACGTGCCTTGTATTTGTCTTTTGTTATTGGTATATATTAAGCATTACAATTTTAATACATTTTTTCCTTTCTTAAAATGCATAAATACTTTTTGGCACCCTCTGCATGAGTGTGTGTATTATGTTTATATATATTATATATATATAATTATCAAAAAAAATCCTAATATGGCTTCATGCAACTATATTGTTTTCCCTACATGCGGAAAAATAGCTAGAAATTGCTTATTGGTAAAAATTTTAAAATTTATGGTTTTAATTTTGATAATTGTAACCATGTTTATATCCTTTATTGTTTTTGTTTACAATTCCACCAAACAAATCATGAATTTTTTTATCCAGTGTTCCTTTGTCAACATCAAATGTTGCCAATATTTATATGTCCCCTAACCTGATAAATGAACAATATATTATAAGTCAATATTAGCATAGTCTATATTATCTATAAGTACGTTAGCCTTTTATGTTTTTGATGTGTTAATACGCCTCAATAATATTACCTCTTTAGAAAAATGTTTTGTGTAAAATTTCTGAAAGGTTTTTAGATCTTATAGCTAATTACCATTAGTTATATATACTGCTAAAAATGTTTCCTTCTATATCAACTATTTTTTATTCAGGATATGAATTCAAGAAAGCCATAACATAAATGTAAGAATTAGTTGATTACTGATATTAAAATTAAGGAGCTTCTGAACAGAATAAAGAATCTGAATAAAACTAAAAGAGCAAGAAAGAAAAATAGAAAATATGTATTATATATGATAAAAAGAGGATCATATTCATCACACACAAATTCCTTACAAAGCATTAGAAAATATTAATTCAGTGATAAAATATGACCCAAAGATTATCAGGTAATAGTGAAATATTTTAAATATGTAGTGTACATATATTATATAAACATATATATAATTTGTATAGACATATAGGTCTCATTGTTAAGAAAGTTATAAAGAAACAAGTTATTGAACAAATTGCAAGAAAGAACATGGTATTAAACTTCTGATGGACTTGGTCAGTATGAATACAGGTACATAAAATATGCATAGCAGTTAACCAAACATTTATACTTCTAAAAAATTTATTCTAAAGAAAGAATTTAATAACTGTATACCGTAATTATACAATGGTATTAATTGCAACATTGTTTATAGAAGAAGGGAATTTTTAGAAAACTAGTAAAATGTAAAACACAGGTTAAATTGTTTTGACATGTAAAAATAGGCAAGGAAAAATTTACTTGAAAGAAAAAATATATAATACAAATTAATCCAATTTGAAATGTACGGATCTAGAACCTACTTCTATACAGAAATATTGTATGTACCTGTGCAGACTAAGAATGATTACAAAAATGTAAATAGTTGATAACAGAAATTACCTTTGTGAAATAGCATAGAGAGAAACTTTTAAATTTTTATCTTTATATATTTTAGAAATGTTTTTAACAATTTTAAGAATTATGTTTAATGATGAACAATGGCAAAATTCTTTCCATTTTAAAGATAAGGATATCATGAGAGAGGTTGTGACTATTTCTGGGAAAAGCAGGACAGGAGAAAGTCCTGAGACGATAATTATCATCTGAGAATTTTAAAATAGTCAAAATATTTGAGTTAAAGAACAATCTCCCTTCTTCACTACAGTGGACTGTTGTCTGTCTTTTGTGCCATTTTCTCTTTTCATTAAATCTTGATGTATTCATTGCTCTGTCATTTTTGGTGAGTGTCACCACCATCTACTATTCTTCTTTCTCTTTTCCCTAGCTGTTTCTCAGCATCCCCATCAGTCTCTGTCACTCAATTCTAATTTGCATTGCCAGTTGTTACTAAAATGACATGTCTTTTGTCATTTCTTTCAGAGGCATTGCTTGATTCTGTCTTTCTTTGCTTCTAATTCTTTCTTCTCATTTTTATTCAAAACCATCTTAATATAGCCAAAGATTCTAGAAAAGCATCTAAACATCCCTTCTCTTTGTTAGAAATCAAAAGAACATTTGCAGGTGGGTCTAGAAACACCAAGACCCCTAGTCAGTTCTGACAGATCTGTTTTATTTTGAACTTAAAATACAGGACTGAACTGGTCAAAGGTCATTAGTCTGAAATAGCTGCATTTGTCCTATCTACTTTTTAGAGCACAAAGTGATTTCTCCACTTTGACCTTGCCATTCGAAAAAGATTATAATGATATTGGCTCAGCACCTGGGGCTCAACGGGCTAGGGCGCCAGCCACGTGCACCTGAGCTGGCTGGTTCAAATCCAGCCCCGGCCCACCAAACAACAATGAGGGCTGCAACTAAAACATGACCAGGCATTGTGGCGGGTGCCAGTAATCCCAGCTACTTGGGAGGCAGAGGCAGGAGACTCGCTTAAGCCCAGGAATTGGAGGTTGCTGTGAGCTGTGATGCCACAGCACTCTATCCAGGATGACAGCTTGAGACACTGTCTCAAAAAAAAAAAAAAAAAAGAT